>JAQGCM010001110.1:0-17372 GCA_034699705.1 Hymenaphorura dentifera
CTCTGGAAGCCTTAAAAAGTGCGAGAATAATGGTTCTCCTTTGAATCTGCGTTTTCCTCCTCAGCTAAGGATTGGCGGGGAAAGTTGTGAAAGTGCGGAAGGAAATCGGATAAGAGTAGTTTATCCTCCCCGCCTCACAAAAGAGGTCATCGTTGAAAACCAAAGGCATTTGCACAGTGTGCGTCGTGCGTGCAAGCGGCGTGTGTTTGTCTGAGTGAGTAGTAAATGAAGCAAAGTGATAGGAGTTATGAGCACTTAAGATTAGTTTCATCTTTCTACCCGTCGTCGTCCTCATTTTACTTGTCTTCGTCAACCCCAACAACTTTACTGTCAACTATTGTTTGCGTCCGTCTGACGCTTCTCTTTCCTTCTTTCTCAGAGAATTCAGAGTCCGTCACATTCTCCTTTCTTAAGACGACGACTGCCGCGACGAACGACGAAAGAGATGCCGACGACGATGGAAGAAGCAAACCTTTTGCAAAAGCAACCCACAAAAGCAATGAATACATACCTTCCGAGTGGTGAAATGTTTGCCACACACAAGTTCAAGTCTACTAAAAGAGTACGAATTCTCTAGATTGTAGATATTATGAACCGAACAACTCTGGTTTTCACATTATGTTGAACTTACGGCGGGTCGACGACGAGGACGGGATGTAACGAAAACGAATGTTACCAGGAGAAAGCAGCAGAAGTGAAAGTTTGGCCTTTGCTTTGCAGTTTGCATTAGCATTACATGTTCTCGAAGCTGCTGCTGGTGCCGCTATTGCGAAGTAGGATCCGGCACCACATGAAATGAGCTCAACTTTGAGTTGCAATTTAGTTTTTATTAGAGGAAAAGTCTGCTCTCTCTCTTGTTCAGAGATAAAGGAAGAAGTGGGTATTCATTCCATTAAACTTGTACTCACGGAAGTTTGACCTGAGCCTGAGCCCTTAGAGCAAAAACTAAATTGGATCGACATAAGGTGCAAAAGTCCAGGCTACGCACCAAAACAAATTCTACAGGGGTTGTTTGGCCAGATCTTAAGTTCAACCAGAGCACAAACAAGTCTAGACTTGTTTATGTTGTTTTCTATCATGATTGCAGTGCAGCTCCGGCTCCACGTGTGCCTTGTGCTGCCACGTCATTCTGTTGGAAACCTTTGAACAATCCTCTAGAATTAATTAGTTTTGAAATAATTAAGTTCCAATACTATAAGAAAGTGTTTCATTCGTCGTAGTGCGTCTCTAGATGTCTAAAGTTACCAACTAACCTAGATATTTTGCTCGGCACGCACTCACGCATGCAGGCAAGGAAGCACGTGTTGCGTGTTTTCATTCCGTGGCGCTGGTTTACGTAAGCAGCAGTGTTATTCTTAAATGAACAAACTGTCGGATTTTCCTCAATTATGCGGATTGAAGTGAATTCTAGATTTCTGGCTGAGTAAGGTGTTCGTTACCGCAAATGAAATGAAGTAGTTTGCTTCACGGCGCGGCGCGGCGTGTCTGTCTGGCTAAGCTTCTATCTCTCTCTGAATTGAATTGATTTCGATCGAGTCGAGTCTATGTTTATGAACAATACAAATTTCCTCCTCTCGACCTGTGGCTTGCTTAATTAGAATTAGACAGAGTGGGAGGGAAACCTGTAATTACAACTGACACAGAGCCGTCCTCGAGAGAATTATTCCATTTTGAACAACACAATTCACTCAAGTGACTCCTCCGCACCGCGGAATCAGTGAATGAATGAATGTTTATGTCGATATAAGGCTTTCGCCTCGCCTTTTAGAAATTCTTGATTTAATTTCAGGGCAGCAAATTACACTCTTAACCAAATTGAAATTTTGAGTAGTTGTGTGTGTAGGAGTGAATCGCAATCGCAACACTCTGACTCAGCATAATATTTGTAATGAGCTTTAACTTTCTCCCTAAGGACTTTCACTGTTGCTTTCACTGCTGATGTGAACAAAATTCTCGAGCTAAGCTTGCACTGGCAATAATGTAGGTTTTAGATTGTAAACTACGTAGTAACTAAGATGATGACGGGTTAAGAATACACAACACATTTTAGAAGTCGAGTCCAAAACAAAAGTGGTGTGCACATAATATAAATATGTTGACTGTCACTGACAGTCACAGAGTGCTTGTTCCGTTCCTTTCTTATTTATTAAGTAGGATAACTAGTAGTAGTACAACACAAGGTACAGTTCAGCAAAACCGAACCACTTTATTTTGCTAAGAACTATTGCTAGTTGTACGAAAATAAGGCAAAGTCCAAGCTTCAGCGCACTGTACTGCTACTAGCTGCTTTCCCTGACTTTGCCTTCTCCTAAAATTTCTGTGTTTGTTTTTGCGCTGGTTGGGCTAAGTTATACACAAGTGTATATGTTCTAGGCCAACCCTTGCATTTGAAACACTCCCGTCTGTTTTCATAGTTTATAGGGTCATTTGTGACGAACGTAAACGTCCTCCCATTTAAAATATAGAAGTAGTACTGTGGAACAGCAGCAGAATTCTGTTGGAGAAACAAGGGAGAAAGTTTACGGGTTGGTTCTTGTTCTTTTTTTAGGTTGTTTAGGATCACCATTTATGTTTCGAGTAATGTGACATATTGTCTTAGCTAAGCTAAAGACATGAGCTAAAGGTTTTTTGTCTGGGCCTGAACTCGGTTCGTGGTCCGCACTCAAACCCTAGTTATGTATTTATGATTTGAACAAAATGGACTCTTGGGATCCTCTTCTTCATTTCTTAGTGCTGTGCTGCAGATGTTTCTTGGGGAGGATGATGTCTTAGTCCTCCCCAACTCTACCATCACAAAAGGCTTTTGGCTTTCCTTCGTCATACGTACGTGGGAGTACATAGATACGAAGTGCTCGTTGCGCTGGTCGAAATTGTATCTCGGTCTCAGCCTCAGCCCAGAGGTCTACTCTAGAGTCTTCATGTTATGGAGTCTATTTCATGTAATCACTGAATGTACTCCAGAATATTTATGAGTACTTGTCCCTACTATTTGGCTTGGATTAGGTTGAAAAATTTCAACGGTTCCAACTCAAAAAACTTACTATTAATCTGGATTTGGGTTGATTCAATTTAATCAGTGAAACTAGTTTTGTGTTTGGAACACGTATTTAGAGAGATGGTTCATTTAAATTACTTAAAATTGTTTTAACGATTGGTTCAATTAATTAATGATATTTTAAGCTAGTTGAGGATTTGGCGGACAGATTTTGCACGCTTAGTGGCATATTGGACTCATTCTTGTGTTCCAATTATTCATGCGTGTAACACCGACTACGAAACTGTACCAGAAATGCGATGTTGGCTTAGCATTGTATGATTAAGAGTCTGCTTGAGATTAGTACGTCAAGACCGTGACACATATTTTGATTTAACGAATGTTGCAATAGTTCACATGCTGCAAAACAATGTATTTCGTGGATTCGGATGACAATTTAGTCAGATGGGAATAAAAACCAACTAGATTGAATTATGGAATTTAAAATAAGTCCTGCGATGGCATTTGGCATGTATCTATCCAGTTAGCTTGTTAACACGAGATATTTAGAAAATTTAATATAATTCTGGAATCCAGTAAAAAATTGTTTGGATATTTTGTATTAAAGTAATCAGTAATCCCGGTAATTTTAAAATCAGACTTGTGTAATGCGATTTTGGGACTGCCTTAGAAGGCATTGTGCATTCAAAACACTAATAATTCTCACTGTGCATATGCCCAGCACATTGAATTCAGCAGATGTAAAAAAAAGTTTGCCCAACTTCGTAGTTCTGATTTGCGCTGTTCATTGAATTCAGTTTCACAAATTCAGAGCACATTTTTTTTGCAAACGGCCTAGTACAGCTATCATGTTTCTATCCAAGCCAGATCCTAATATAATTCAATTTAATTTATGCTTGGTAATAATGCTGGTATCAGTCTCATGACAGAAACCAAGCTAGCTGAGTACTAGATGGAACTGCACATGGTGTGGGTCGAAAATTTTAAGATAGTCGCAAGTGTGACAGTGACATAAAGTCTCGGAAGTGAGTTGAGTGGTCTCTCTCACCAAATTCTCCTACACAAGAGTGAATGATGTGACCACGGTTTATGTTCTCCTGATTTCAATCTTCTAGCACTTTCCTCCATTGCGTTGCATTGCATTGGCTTGAGGCATGCAATCACTCGCAATCCAACGAACGCTATTGTGCCAATCTAGCCACCAACTCAACTCAACTCTTACTCTACTCATACATATGTAAGTATTTAGACGTTTGAGTAAGTGAAATACGAAAACCTAACGTATCCGCTCCACATCCAGCCCAAAGGAACACAGATGCGTCTTTCGTGTTCGGGTGACATAATCTGTGCTTTCCTTCCCTTCCTTCTACTTTCACCGGGAGAAGACAGATCGTAAACTGAAATAAGGTCATTTCAAAGCAGAGAAACTATACAGAGTGAGAGAGAGAGAGAAAAGTAATGAGACGGCTGCGAGTGCTACGTACGTAGTCCATTTATATACTCAATGTGTAATTTCGTCTTAAATATTATTTGCGAAGAGAGGACTTAGGATCAAGTTTACCAATTTCGTCAAATTTCTCCAAAACCATTTCGAAGAGTTTCGAACTAAATCCTGATTACTTTTCCAAATAGTGTTTTGAACTAATTCCAAAGCTGGCTGAGAGGGTCTACACTACATGGTCGGTCGCTCCAATGAAATTAATTTAAAGCAGCTCACTCTGAGTCTGAGTATTCGCATTTACTGGCGACTTGAAGAAAAAAAACAACAACGCTAAACTTTTCTCGCACGCATTTTGAGATTACTTCCTGGAAGATTCCTAGCACGACTGATTAGTTCTTAAGTGGAAATAAAACGCTAAATTCGGCTCTAGCCTTTGGAGATTTCGCGATAACCCGATTGCTGCTGCTGGTGCTACTGCTAAACTGAAATGTACATACAACCCCAACAAAGAAAAAACGAAGAAGAAAAGCGCGTTCAATTTTTATGATCATGTTACGAGTAGTAGTCGTACGTGCGAAATTCTTGCTTAGAAGTTCGGAGAGATGCTCTGGGTTTGTGTGTGAGTCTACAAAACCTTCACATTTGTACTAGTCAGTCTACATTCTGGAAAATAAATATGCAAATTCCTAATAAACATTGGATATGGTGATAGTCGTTAGATTGACTATGTGTACGAACACACATCCACACGACCCTATTTACATGCATATTTGATTCTTCCGTCTTCGGAAATAACCTTCGACTACGTCAGAGTAGAATCGACTCGGCTAGAATCTTGAAATGTCATTAGGAAAGTAGTAGCACTTTCACTGCACTGCACTACGTGGTGCAGATGCAGACGTCAACGACATCACTTTCCCCACGCTCACACTTTGACTGACTTTCTCCAGTGAAAACTAGGCCAAAAATCAAGGAGTAGTTTAACGAATTCTTGCCGAGCCAAGAGAAAGCAAAGAAACTCCAAAATTCGCAAATTACGAAAATTTTCAATTGGTTCTTTCAGTTTAGTGCCAATTGCAAATCAGAGCGACGGAACAAGACGGTTGCGTTGCACATTTCGTTACGATTTGAGTGAATCTTGGCCATTTCTTTTTGAACTTCGTCCGCGCTGTTTCCGGAAACTGAAGTTTAAAAAAATCCACCGGAGCTGTCGTCCTCTTGGAAGGAACTCGTTTTTATCGGAAAATCGTAATTTTAGAGAGGCGAGAAAGTCGTCGTTGGTCGTTGGAAGAAGGAAAGACTTTGGGTTTTCCTTTCCTTTAGCAGCTCATTCATTCATTTCATTCAAAGTCATTCAGTCAGAACCAAACCGAAGACTGAGGAAAAAGGAAAGGAAGGCCCATCGCATCGCCATTGCCCAAATTCTAGAAGACTTTATCCACAAGGTGCAGAAAGTATATGTCGCTTTCTCTCAATCTTAACCCATCCTAATGCTAACGTCGTATAATGTTCCCATTGGCATTGGCATTTCAGGTCTAAAAGACTAGAAACTTCTTACGTACACATACGTCTGTCTGGCAGGCGGCCCCCTGGACACTAGAATAAAGTTTCAACGGAAATGGCCTCGTTCCTAACGGTTTGAGATCAGTTTCAAAGCGCATCGAATTAGCATCAGAAAGTTTGAACAGCATATTTGCTATACCAGCTGAATAGAGAGTATTTGTCAAAGTCGACAAGTTCTACTCAAACCGCCAGTACTTGCCACAAATTATGGGTGCTTGCCCTCAGTTGTTCATCTTACCCCAGATTTCGTACTTGTATAAATTACTAATTACTTCTGGGACACCTATTCATACATTAACTATTAGTTGCACCGTTTCGTGAGATTTCTACCAAAAACCCGTCTAGACCAAAAGTGGATTGCTTTCAATTTGGTCCTAATTAATAAGCACCACCAGACCAGACTCTGTAAATAAATAAGCAGTGGTGTGAGTGATTAAGAAATGCGCTAGACTAAAGCTCCAAGTATTCCATTGGAGTACAGTGCAGGGGCGATGGCTATAGGTGTTCAAATATAAATGCGGAAGAGTATTTTAAGCCTCGGCTTTGGCAAGGCGGCATGGTGTGACGGACGAGAGAGTCTTTGGCCCCACATTAAGCACGCACAAGCAGCAGACGGACTCATTTGGAAATGAAGTGTAGAAAATGAAAGATTGGGATTCATAGGATTAAGTGATGAGGATCATTAATCTTGTTGTGCGAAACAGAAGCAGTACACACACGGTACAACCAAGAGAGAGAAATGTCGAGCTCGAGAAGACAATCATTCATTGTCTCTCAGTTTTTTTGGTGCCATACACTAGTCTATGCGAAACCGGGTATTTTCAGCATTGTTACACAAGGAATCGTAGTCAGTGAAGCTGCAGCTAGCTAGTACCGTTTGGTTTTGGCAATGCCATTGACATCTAAGAGTTGTGTACTTGTGTTGTGTAAGGTTAAACTGTAACCGCACTGCACTGCACTCAAGTGGACTGAGCTAAGGAGGAGGCATGCAAGAACTACTTGAGATGATTTTTTTTCCTCAGCGCAGCACTTGAATGAACACTTCCTATTTATTTTTTATTTTATATTTTGTGGTCACAGGATTGGACTTTGAAAATCAAATACGTCCAGGAGAGAGATGCGGGTCAATACGAATGCCAAGTGTCAACTCATCCCCCGTCGAGCATCTTCCTTACCCTCAAAGTCGTTGGTAAGATGTGAATTTTATGTGTTTAGATGAGTTGAAGCTTTTACTAGTTTAATTAAGTACCCATTTTAGGGGTCCTTAAATCGAGTAACTTTCAAATGGGGTGTCATAATAAACTTTCACCATAAAAGATCGCCAGAAACAACAGAGACAGACACTTCTGGAGTTACCATTCTGTCCTGCTGTTTAAAAGGTAGAATCAGACGAATTTCTACCTAATCAATTTTTTTATTATCCTGACAATAACAGAAGCAAAAGCTGAAATCGCTGGAGGACCTGATAAATATATCAAGAGTGGAAGTACACTAAGACTCATCTGTGAGCTCAAACTGAGCACTGAAGAACCTACTCATGTATTTTGGTACCAGGCAAGTCTCCCCTCAATTATGCAAGGAATTATCTCATAAATACGTCCGAGCTTAAAAAAGAAGTAGTGTGTGATTATTAGTTTAGAAAACTCGTTAATTAATTCAAGTCTGCCTTCCCGCACCGCCCACTCGCCGGTCTGCTTTCATTCTCTTAATTTCTTTCCAAAAGAGAAAGCAGGGAGAAAGTCAGTCAGTGAAGAGAAAGAATCTGAAGCAAGGAATACGATATGACGGGAAAGCTTGCCGCCACCGCCTCCTATTCTGTGCTATTCTGAACCGAGCGGATTTCTTAATTAAAAAAGACAATTGAAATTGACTTGAGCGTTTTTTCCTTCTTTCTTTCTCTTTAGCCATACAATGTAGTCGCTAAAAACTATTAATAAAACTCAGTTTGCCATGTCAAGAGAAAGTTTTAATGGGAAGTTGCTTCCTATCTTTGAGTCAGGGAACCGGGTACTATCGGGTAGTCTGTTTTATTTTCATTGCAGTGCAGTGCATTGCATTGCATTGCGTGTGGAGCGCGCAGCCTATCTACTCTACTATATATTTTTTTTTTGAAAAAAGAGAATACCCGCTGGTGCTGCTGAATTGTTGGAAGTAGCAGTAGTTCAATTCACTCATGTTTTAGCTACAAACTCAACTCTCTCTCTCACTGCTGAACCTATTAGAGTGCTTACATGTTTTGTTTTTGTTTCTCTCACTTCTTTTTCACAGGGACTCCGAATGATAAATTACGATCCGAGTCGAAACATAGAAGTAACACATGAGAGGTACTCGAGTACTCTGGTTCTTCACAATGTGGAGAAGACTGACTCAGGCAACTACAGCTGTGCCCCATCCAATGCTAGCCCGGCCAATATTTTCGTCCATATTATCAACGGTGAGTGATGCTGCTTTGCTTTCTCTTTCTTCTTTTTTTTCTTCTACCCGAGTCGGGTTTTTCTTTGGACTAGAAAAAATATGAATGGTATGGATCACTTTGTGATAGTACTACTCGGTCCCATTATAATTTTCCAACGGTTTGACCATTTTCTTGGTCTTTGTGAAATTCAACTTGCCCCAACCATTAGTTCTAAATGAATGAATCCTGTTCAGTGCAGTCGGTGCACTATTTTGATACAAATCAATCGGCGTGCTTTAAAGTTTAGTTTGAGAAAATTGTGAAATTTCTAATTTTGGGTCAATTGGAGAAAGTTAAAAAATATATTTGCAATGTGCCAAGCATTGGAGTACTGCAACCTTGAACGGGAATGTGACGTTGTAGTCTTAAATAGAAGTGAAGGTAAACAGATAATCGATCTTAATTGGCTCAAGCCTCTGAGACTTTCTCTTCTGTTCCCTCATCTTAATAGGTAAAAACTTTATTTAGACTTTCTAAGGGGCTCCGCATCGGTCCGCATTGCTCTTCAGATTTCTTTCTTGAACCTGAATTTCGCAAGGATAACCAGGATCTCAACAAATAATTGGGCTTCGACTTTGAAATGCACATCAACTGTACGGTTGTTTGCGCGAAGCTTGCAATTTTGTTAGTTGTTGCAGAGTGTGTATCTACTTGGAGCACGACGAAAGTGGAAATTAAGATAATAGTGCTGGAAAAAAGAAGAGTTCTTGGGCTCTCTGCCTTACTCTTAAGTCTTAGGCTAGCCTTTGTATTGCAGGCTGTAATTATCTCCTCGTTCGCTGCTCATAGTTGGGAAAAGTAGTAAGCGAAAAATAATTAAAATTAAAGCAATTTTGCTCAAGGACCAGCTCGATATTTGTATTTCGCGTTTCAGAATTTATTCGTTTTCCTTTCCAAATTATTTCCAATTTGTTGAGGCTGCTGCGTTTTGTACAGGAACAAATTTGTTGATGGTGAAAATTTTAAATTCATTTAATTTAGTTAAACTTGATGCGTGGATGGGTAAGGGCTCAGTTGTTGACAACTGAGATTGAAATTTCGTCTTTTTCGAGCGGTTTCCCAAAATATGTATATGTAATCAAATTACTGATTTGTTGATCCAAAAAAAATTCTGAACTAAAATCAGCAGAAATTTATTAATTTGCTCTTAATTGATTGTTTGAATTAAGGACTCATTCCCGACCAAGTTTCATTAAAAAATTATGTTAGCAATTTTTCAATAAAGCGCTTCCAAAGTGTTCCAGGTTCTAGTAGTAGTAGGCTTGTATATGATTGGGGAAATTGTGGTCATATTGAATTTCGGTTGCTCTCATGGCCTTAAGCGGTCATTAGCGAAAGAGGCTGGAAAAACTGGATTTTTTAGTTCCCGGAAGTCCTTGAAGTATGACGACGGAGGGAATGTTTTTTTTTCATTTTCAGTTAGTTTTTAAACATGTCAAATTATTAGCTCGGGGCTACTTTATCTTTGACTTCACTTATATTTTGAAACTTGTTTGGAATATTCTGCCTCTGTTGTTTGTGTTTTTGCAAAAGTCGCTAATTTTGGGAAATTTATTTACCCCATTCGCACATAATATAATCTTAAGCTCGGTCACGATGCAAGTTACAACTTCGGAGAGTTGTTCTTGTCTCTCAAATAGTTGTTATCAGTCATTATTAACGATTTAAGTTTCAGTCATATTTTATTTTGTTTTGTTGCGTTCATATCTGATCCATTTCAGAACTAGGACAAAGTTGAGGGTTGGTAAAAGATATGAATGCAGGAATGGAATGCTTGGAGAGCAATTTATCACCAAAAAATACCTTGCAATTTCTTAGCTCTCAGGTCAAGGTCAAATTTCTATCATATTTTGGCTCGTAAGTTATTGGGTTGAGCAATCATAGGTCGAGCAAAACTAATTTATTGCGAGTTCTTTTTGCAATAAACGCTGGCAATACGGCATATTCGAAAGATGCCTCGATTTTTTGAGATTTCAATTTTTTGGGATTGGCACTGGTAGCTAGCTCGGAAAACAATTTCTTTTAAATATCTCGTAGCCTTGTCTTGCCTTGTTCTCGAAATCCATCTTTCGAAGCAGCAAAATTACATTTGATTTGCATAATTGCATCATTACATCGACGAACTCCAGTGTTCAGCCATAGCCCTCTTCAACAACGGTAACGGTGCTTCAAGAGGTTCAAATTTCCACCTTGCCTTGCCAACTTGTACATATGAAGTAGGTGGTGGTTCGTTAGGAGCAGGATGTTGTAATAACCACGCTATAATTAAGAATTTAAATAACCACCCATGGCTTTGAGACGAACTCTATAATTAGAACTTTCTCTCAAAGCACGCAAAGCGTGTACTCTTACGCAGCATGCATGTGTATCGTATGTTGTGTTGCAACTTCGCAACTTGTAATGTTAGACATTACACAATTCACAATGTTAAATTTGCACCGTAACTACAACTACTTCAAAATTCCTTGATACATTCTGGTTGTAATCATCTTAGCCAAATTGCGCTTTGTCTGTATAGGTGGTATATGTACTGCGGTTATCGACTTGAGAGTATAAGTTATAGTTCAAGAAATTTGGCTGCTGTTTCGAATTTCGAACCCATATTTTGAGAGTATTTAGGCCAGAAGCGAAATTATGGTATTGAAATGACGATGAGAAAGTAATAGGAGTGGGAGGGAGGTAAGTTGGAGAACCGAGAAGCTTTCATTTTAATCCTACTTTCACTTGAAAAGCTGTCTCATTTCACTTTCATTTTTCAAGTGTCTCAACAGTCTCAAGTATCTGAAAATGTCTCAGAAGTAGTGTGTAGTGTGCAACAGCACATCCAGCAGCAGCGGCGGCGGCTTGAGTGACTTGGAGAATGTAAACTGAGAACACCCAGCCAGCCCAGCCGTCTCACATATTATAAACTCGGTGCAGAAATTTGCTCAGCACATATTACAATATTCTCTCAAAACTAAACTCTCTGGCGTCCGTTGCGTAGTTCATATAAACACACAGAAAAGTGAAATGTGAAAGTTATGGACTACTTGTTCCTTCCAGGCTGGGTATCGTACTACCCGCCTAGAATATGGCGGGTTTTGCCCTTTCCGGCAAAGAAAGTCTCTTCTCTTCCATCTTAAGCAAGAGAACTGAACTGAACTGGACTTAGAAGAGGGACTAGGTAGCTAGGCTAGGCTAGCTCTCAGAACCTCGCTCAGATAGTCTCTTGGGTAACTTTTTGCAATTTGTTCGCATAGCCTGAGGAACTCAAGGCTGGGCTCGGTTTGGATGGAGTGGAGTTTCTCGTTTTTGTTGCTTTCGTTTCATTCCTTTTCCAAATTTTACACGGTTAAACTAAGCTGGGTTGACCCGACGACAGATCTTAGATTCTTTGTTTATCCAGGTGGCAACCAACCTATTTCTTCCTTGGTTAGACGGGAAAGTGAATTTCAGACGATTTGCCAAGCTCCGGTTGTCTTGGATTGTGAACCAATTTTTCGATACACTCCAAGAATGTTGAAACTGGGTGGATTTTGCCCATTAGCCAGCCTAGAAACCGTTGAAACAACTCGTCCTTGTAGTTTCTTGCTCTCTCTCTCTGCTGCTCCATCCGCAGCATCAGCAGCATTTATTTATTGCACTGCCGACCAAGTCGGCGGAAGTAAATGTTCATGAATCAGTTAAAAATACCCGGGGAAAGTTGCTCTCTCCGATTTCCACTTTTACTTGGAGTTCTGGAGAATCTCCTCTCACTTTCTCCAGGGCCGGCCAAGTATTGCAAGGTTTGCAAGAAGTTGTACGCTTGTACGTACCAAGCAGTTCGTTTCGAGTGAAAGTCCTGGCGATTTTTTTTAGCGGGCACCGGTAATTGCTTTAACTCAACCGTTGACTTACCATAGAAATGCAGTGAAAGTACAAGATTTAAAAGTTGATGGGAAAGGTCAACCAGTAATTTAAAGTTTTCTTTGCTGGAAAAAGCAGAAGTAGCAAGAAGGAAGAGAAGAAGGACTTGAAGTTGAGTGAGTAAAAGGGAATGCATGCAGGAAAAGATGTTTGCTACAAAGTCATGTTGTAAAGAGGATCTCTCTTAGGACCACCAACCAACCAGTTCTCTGCTTCTGCTGCTGCTGCTGCCATGTCGAAAAGGATGCAATTCGAACCAGCTCCTTCCTTCTTTTCTTCGCTTCGACTGACTTGACTTCTTATCGACTATGAACATGCTGCCGCTGCCTGCCCTGAGGCCTACCAATTTTTCCTTACTAGGCCCAATATGATTCGACATGGAATAAACTATGGTGTCCAAAGCGTTTTAACCTTCTGATATATCATAGAAAAATTTATAGGAGCAGCGGAGCAGGAGTAGGAGTCACTTTCTTTTTAGGGTAGGAGTATGTGGTGTCGGGGCAATCAAGTTTTCCTTTGAACTTCTTAGAACATTTCGTCTTGCCTCTACACACACAGACACACTTACCTAAAGAGAGTCCTAGCCTAGCCCTAGCATGCATCTTCTTTTTGGAAACTTCTACTGACTAGTATACATTAAGGTTTTGTGCTTTGCTTTGAAGGGGATAGATTTCCTTTGAGGAAAAGTATAGCAAGCGTAAGCATATGAGGCTAACCATATATCAAAACATCATGAAAGACATTCATTACGTGTCGCATGGGGGAAAACCTGGTTCACACCGCATAAGCCTTCGAGCCTATCGTCGACGACGACCTGACGGACATAAAGGCCAAGTGCGAAGTGGCACTTATCCAATAGAAATCATAGCTTGCTTTTCCAAGAATTTGTTAGGGCAGATTTCTGGAGCATCTCCCAAGGCAAGGAGAGACATTTTTAAATTCGGTTTCCCAGAAAATGGTATCATCATTAGAGAGTTAGGAATTTAGTGCAAAATTTGAATTTAAACAAGGCCGGTCTTGAGGTTCGTCTTTGTCGGACTTTCTCTTGCATTTTTTGGGCCAGAAATAGAACTTTTAATTGTCTGGGGAAAGCGGAAGAAATTTCAAGTTCCGCCAAGAAAAGTTCAGTCTCATGAGGCACGATTATTTTTATTATTTTTATGCCTCAACATCGCATCGCTGCGTCTACATTTCACTATGTAAGTAAATGTTTAGCGGAGAGGAGGACTGCTGCTGCTGAAATTGTCAAACAACAAACTTCCGGTTTCCCGCTGTTCAAATGATACCATTGCGAGCGCTATGTCTTTGGAATTGACTCTGTAATGTTTGCTTAACCTTTTTTATTTGCTTCATCTCTTTAAATTTATTTTCATGTGAACAGACGCTCTTATAAGCTCATATGTGCTGTGTGTTCTAAGATATACTTGAGCCGGATTCTGTTTTATGTGCTCAGAAATAGTCTATTTGAATAAATGCGAGATTTTTATTCTTGCTAGCGGCTAGTGTCGTCTCCTTTGACATCTACAAAATCCACACACACTAAAAGTTTCATAAAGACTGTTAACATCACAGACGGAAATTATTGTCAAAAATGTAAACCGGGTAAAGTCAAGCAGCTGCGAAGGGTGGGTGTTGACGTCCTTGCAATAAATAATTTCGCTGTATTTTAAGACACAGCAAGTTTTCTATTGTTTTTGAACAGGAATTTTACACTTTGTCATTTTAGAAATTTGAATACAAAAAGTACTTTTTACTTAAGTCGGGCACCAAAAACGTTCCTGCCACAAACGCTCTGACTCTGGATCATCTAAGTTCCATGAGTTGTGATTGTGGAATGATAATGAGCATGACGCCAAAATTAATTTATTATTAAAGGCAAAGGGTTGCGTAAAGGACGCTGGATTCTGTAATTTGAGCAGCTAGCAGCATCAGATGAGATCCTGTTTTCAGTACAGCATACATGTAGTGTGAGGCAAAAGATGGAAACTGGTTGATTTCGTGAAACTAGAACGAATACACCGTCAGGATTAGAATGAACTCAATCAAGCCATATCAGGGCATAATTTAAATTGGGTTGGACACTTGTGTGTCGTAGTAGTTCGGCTCGGCTGGAAGTGGAGTTTTGTAACATCGAATCGAAAGAGAATTGTCAACCATTGCCTAATTTCTTAAACTGTAATTTCTTGTCAAATTGTGCTTATTTCTTAGCAATTTTTTTGTGTCGGAATACAGTATTGAATTTTGATACAAAAATATTTTAATTTCTACAATTCTACAATTCAAACTACGACATGTGGAAAACACCGATTGTTCACTCACTCACAGGTTGAATTCAGTTGTTCAGGTTTCCCAAATATAAACTCCTAGTAGGACTGCAATGTATGGTGCGGTTGAAGTTGAATTAGAGCTGAAGTAATATCGGATGAGTGTAACTAATGCAAATTAGTACTTGCTACTTGCTATTCAACTACGACAGCTCGCTCTAAGTACTCTTGAACACAAAATCATGGAGAGAGAGCGAGAGAGAGAGAGAGAGAGAGAATGTGTCTAATAATTATTTTCACTCTTGATGATTTTACAGGAGAGAATCCAGCTGCGATGCAACACGGAAGTCACAGCACAACTTGTGTCCCATGCCCACCTCTCTGGTTCATTTCCATCGTTCTCTCCATTACGCTCCAACACTTGTATTTCAGGTTTTTAACCAACAATTACACGTACTCGCCACCAATGCCTTCGTCGTCATCAGGGAGTCAAGGAAAAACCAGATGAAATGTTTAACCGACCCAGTCAGAGAGAGTCGAGGTCTAGCCCAAAAACATTACAACAGAAAAAAAGAACGATGTGACTACACATAGAAACATGTGCAAGTACCACTTTATTTGGGTCACTTTAGTGGCGATGGACGAACATAATTCCAGTGCTGGTGGTGGTGGTCATTGCAAAGTACTTGAGTTGGCTGTTGTGTTCAGCTTTCTCCCATTCCCTAGCCGAGCAAAATTAGCACTATAGATTGTTTGGACAAAGTTTACAAAGTACACTTGCTCGCTCCTCGAACCAAGTGAAGTTAATTGTCAAGTGAAATCCTACAAATTCGGGACGAGAGAGCGAGAGAGAGGCTTATTGAGCCAATGCCAATGCTTGGGTGGTGGTGAAAGTTTTTATAAAGAGAAAGTTGCTTTCACCGATTTTGAATTTCAAACTACTACTACGATGGCTTCACAATGTTCGGATTATGATCCACAGGTTTTGTGTGCTGTACATTAAGATAAAATTTGGCAAAAAAAATATGGGTAGGGTAGAATGTAATGGTAATGTAAAAATAAAGCAGGAATTTTGAGAAGAAAAATTAGACGAATGGTTAGTTTTTAGTAAAATTTACTCCAAAGATATATTGCAAGCAGTCTTTCTCGACAATCTGGTCGGAAAGCGATCCAATGAAAATCAAAAAATAGAATCTACAAGATTACCTTTGTATTTATCTGACCTTCCAGATTTCATACAATGTAATGTTACGTCGTAATTTTAGAGAAACTCAAGTAAAAAATTTACACACAACAGATGTACATATTTAATCTTAGACAGTGTTCGGCTAACTGGCAAAATTTTGATGCCTGTAATTCTTTGTTTGAGTCGTAGACAACTATGCTCATTCTCAATATTCAAGTTGTTACGCTGTTGTTACATTAAATTACATCATAAAGAAATATCTAGAAATTTAGTGTTGTTCGTTGTGGTGAAAATTTACTTGGCCTGATTTTGATTGAAAGTGGTCGAGTGAAAGTATATGGATTCGCAAAACTTCCGTGTTAGAATTACAACTTGTGTGTATTTAAGTAATGATAATGACTTATAACAATATCTGTGGTAACTGGCTAATTGTAATTAAGATTTGTGCATTTCTGTATATACATATAAAAAAGATTAAATTTTATTGGGTCGCCTGTACAATTTAATAAAAACTGAAAGCAAATTAGTCGCATTGCAGAGCAGTTGGTCGGGAGTCAAAAATCCAAACTTTTTTTTCCGGTGAGCGCGAGCGCAGCGGGTGACCTGCGTTTAATTCCACACGCTTCTTGGCTCTTCGCCGCTTCTTGCTACTTTTTTTAAAAAAATAAGAAAAAAGAAAATCACCCATGTCTGTTTTACTATGTAACGTAACAGCTAGAAAAATCTGTAATAAATTCTCAATTAGCAGAGCAACGGCCGGAATTTCCATACCAGTTTCCTGGCTGGCTTAGAGGAGCTTAGTAAAACTTAAAAAGAGTCGAGTCGGAAGTCTAAAGTCTGAAATTTTACATAGGAGCTTGCATTACTTTCTACTTTCCCCTACACTCGACTCTGAATTCAACGACTACACACAGCTTTGGTGTTACGTACAATGTACTACTTGAATCGTCCAAGGCTTGGGCTAGTAGAATACCCGGGTAGAATTTCCCTCCGAGTGAGATAAATCTGTGGGTAATAAATGGGAATGTGTGTCAGCAGTGCTTTTATTCTAGAGTGATTCAGTGGAGAACTTCATTTCTTTCTTTCTCTGTCGGCGTCGGACAAGATTTGTACACTTAAGGGTAAACTATGACCTTTCATGCAAATTCATGTCGGCCCTTTCACTTCCCCGGGGAAAATTTTTTGTAAAAAAAACTTCATACTCTACGTAGAACCTACGCTTTTACCCAGACGAGAAAAAGTAAACACTCAGACAACAAGAGTCCGTCACAAAAACACTGGAGTGTTGCGAAACCTTGCACAGATATTGCATTGTATCTGAACTATTTGGGATTCAAGTTTGGCTGAGCTCTGCTAACACATCGCATTTTTCTATTTTGAATAACCGATCCCTTCAACTTCAAAGTAAAAAAAAATCCCAACTGAAAGTTTATTGAACCCACCCGCACCCATAACGTAGAAGAGTCCTTTGCGTTTTACGGTTATGCTAATGCCGGGCATTTTGGTGAAAGAAAGAGAAATCTCAATCGACACTTTCCCCATGCTGTTGGGCTGAGCTGTGGGTTCACGGCTGACTCCCAGAG
>JAQGCM010001111.1:0-17365 GCA_034699705.1 Hymenaphorura dentifera
TGACGTACTGATCTCTCGTTGTTTTCTCGGTGTCAAACCATTCTCTAATCATGGCTTCAGTCCTTAGAGATCTGCCCGTTTCCTTATTGAAAGCTCCCGTGTCGAAGTAAGATGTGTGGAAGTGAGAGAAGAACCGAAGGAACCCACCCTCACGTTGTTGTTTTGATTTCGGCTGATTGCAAGCGTGCCAATTTTCGAGCTGATTGTTGAAATTAAAAAAAAACTGAATAGATTCCTGCTCCTGCGGCGATTATGAAATTTCCAAAGTTTGCAAATAAGTAAGTTTTGCATTTCCATACCGCATCTTTAGCCCTTCGGATTTTCTGCTGTGGGCCAAGGGCTCTTATTTCTTGAATGAGCTCCGGCTCAAGTACTCCGCCAGCATTGTCATTCAAAAACTCCATGAGTTTAGATTGTAAGAATTGAGATTTAGACACGTCCATTCCGTCCTCGCCGTAGAGAAACTGTTGAGCAGAAAAAAAAATCGGGGAAAAGCGGGGACTTTTAGTCTGGAACTGGAAATTGATTAAAATGTCAATTTTCGTTGCGTTGATTTTTTTTTTGAATTACTTGTATCACACTGCCGTCACTGTCACGAACCGTTCCGTCATATTGGACGGAAAGCCCTTCGAGTAACTTCATCAAGCATCTCTGCAAATACCCACTCCGACTCGTCTTGACGGCCGTGTCAATCAACCCCTGGTGGTCGTCCAAAAATGATCAAAGTCAATTTTTTAAAGATTGTTTAAAAACCCGGAAACCGGAAATTGTTAGGCTTGCGCTTGCACTGTGTTCTTACCTCTCGCCCAGCCATACAATGAAAAAAGAATTCTTGTGGGCGAATGCCGGTGAGAAAACGGCCGGAAATAAATCCACCGGCCCGAGCAGACGTGTCATAAGGCTTAAAACTTGGGAGTGATCTTCCAGAAATTGCGAGCTGTGGTCTTTTGCCCTCCAGCTCAATTTGCCCAAGAGCACAACACATTTGGACTATGTTGACTGGAGAGCCCTTAGCCCCGGACAGGGTAAGGAACTGCAAGTTGTTCTCTGGAAATATACTCACAAGACCGTAGGGAAGGCATGCCCTGAGAGCAACAATAAAAAAAATTCATAAATATTTCCGACTTCTAGTCGAGTGTTATTTTTTTTTACAAGTGCTGTGCTGTGCTGTACTCACTTATTGATTTCATTTGTGCATTTGTTCAGCACTCCTTTGTACTCCTGATCAACATTGGCTCTCAAGTTTGCATCTCCGGACCGATGAACTTGTTCCAATTTTTGTCGAAGTAGCTCTGGGTCAATGTCTGGCCCTGCTCCAACGCCCAGAGCAGCTGCATCGTGCCCAACCCGCCCTGCTTCAGCCATGGCTACGCGTCTTTGAATGTCTGCTGGGCGTCTGACGAGCACGTCCTTGACCCCTAGAGTGAAGCCTTGCCATTGGAGAAAGTTGGTCATGAGTCTGGAAAACGCAGTTATGAGGGCCCCGACGGCAGCATCACCGTATAACTGAGCAAAAACATTGAACAGAACAAGATTTTTAAAAAAAATTGGCTCAGCAAATACAATCTGCAGTGCTCTTGAGAATTTAGCTGACCTCAAAGAAAATATGACAAAGGCCGAACGGGGTAGCCCCCAAATGCTCCTTATCCAAAACTCCACACAAAAGTCGCCCTTCACGAAAAATCACAGCAGACTCGGACATGAGATCGAGTTGTCTCCCGCTTGTATCTTCCCATGGTTTCCCACCCCATTGACACCATTCCTGTCCAAACCAAAAAAAAAATCAAATTATTCATATTCGCAGGCAAAGTCAAAATTAATTTTTAACGGCAAATTAAAAAATTGAACTAAATGTGTTGCTACAGCCGGACTTACTCTACTCTTGATTTTAGAATGGGAGGAGAACGTGGGTGCTTTGCGGCCGGGAGTTACAAGATTCAAAATGACGGTAGAAATGACTTGTTTGCCAGACCAAAGTCGTTGGGGTTTGAGAATAGTTGGGGGTTCAAATTTGAATACTTTTGTGGAGTCACCGAGAGCAAAGAAAACGAGGTGGTGGTAGTCGGGTTCGGTGAAGAATCGACCGCGCGTTGTCAATTTGACGGCGGCCACGACGTGATCTTGAATCAAACCTCCGAGAGGACTTCCGTCCTTTGGAACCAGAAAATGACTGCACACGTTGACTACAAACCAACAAACAAAAATTACACTTACAAAAATCCAAATTTCCAATTTGCTAATTAAATTTAAGATTTAGATTAGACTCGACTTGAACTCGACTCACCTAAATTAGCAGCTTCACTCTGAGCCAAAGTGCTTTGTGGAAAATGAGCATTCATCTCATCCCCGTCAAAGTCAGCATTGTAGTGCTTGCAGTTGGCATAGTGGAGGCGGAAAACTTTGTCGCCGTGAAGAATCCGTGCCCTGCTCGTCAAAAATACAAACATTGCAAAAATGCCAACTGAAACTGAAATATCTTGTACTAAAAATTATTGCAGTTTAGGATTTGCAGCAAGGAAATATTGCGCTGTTGTGCTTGCCTATGGGCCATGATGGACGGTCTGTGCAAAGACGGCTGGCGGTTCAACAAAAGTCTGTCCCCGTTTTGAAGGTGACGATGAACGGTTTTAATACCGTTGAAACTATTTTTAGACAATTTGTCTGAGACGAGGAGTCTGTTGGCTATTCCCTCTCGTTGTGCAAGATTGTCTGCACTCAGTCGAGTCGTTTGACCAAGTTCATTTTCAACAGCTACAGCACTTGAAAAAAAAAATTAATCAAAATAATTAGAGCTGGGTAGTAATAGTAAAAGTGTAATAAAAATTCACAAATTAGAGCAATTTAGTTGACTTACCCCGGGTGAACGTTGGGCCCATTGATGATCATTTTCCTCAAACTATTCACATTATAGTACGTGACTGGGGTGGGGAACGTGAGGACTTTGGCAAAGATGTCAGGAATTCCAATTTCCTCAATGTGAATGTTGGGGTCAGGGGTGATGACGGTCCGGGCAGCAAAGTTGACTCGTTTTCCCATCATGTTCATGCGAAAGAGCCCTTCTTTTTTCTCAATCACTTGCTTGAGCCCCATGAGTTGCCCGGCCTTTTGGGCAGACAATTGACCTTTGTCTCGGTCAAGCACGTGGTCCACGTCCACTTGCAAATCTTGCCAGACTGTCTCAAGCTTGTCGTAAAAAGTGGTCCCTTTGATTCCTTTGAGTATTTTCTGGAGGAAAGTTGATAGGAAATGAATTTAATTTTGATTGCTGTCAACTTTCAAATATTACAAATTACAAAGTCAAAACTTTAAAAATTTAAGGTAAGACGCCATCGTACCAGTGCGTCAGGAATCAATGAACTTTCACCATTTTTGATGGCTTGGAGAACGTAGACCATGAGTGAGCATGAGCCAACGACAAGGCGGAGTGAGGTATTCTGCGGATGTTCCAATTGCTGGTTGTTCACAGTTTGAGCCTGTAATTTATTAAAAACCCGGGCAACTTAGGTCATGGTGGTCAAAATATTTGCATTTGTTAAGGGTGTCGGTTTAGAAAAATCGAAAAATGTGTAGTCTTACAGGTCGATTTTTGGGTGGCGGGACTGGAATGATTTCGACGAACAAAAGGTCCGTTGGATGCTCGAGTCTGTCTGTCTGCAAGACTGGGAAATTGGCACGGAGAAACTCCTTGTCTTGAACCCAAAGCATTCTCAAATGATCTCTGCAAATGTTTGTGCAAAATATTCATGTTATTAAAAAATTAAATTAATTTAAATTAAAACTTTTTAATTCACCTTGCATCTTTCGGAGTCAAATATTTTTGTGTAGGTTCAGAAGAGGAGCTCGACGCATCAAAACTTTGATCCATTCCTCCCTCATCCTCTTCATCGTCCAACCCACTCGTGGGTTTGGGCCTTTGGGCCACTCTCTTAGGTCCTCCGCTCTCAATGACCGTGTAGACAATTTTGGACTCAAAGATCATCATTTTCTTACGAAAGGCTCCACAGTGTGGACACTTTTTACTTTTATTGTCATTCGCAGCTCTACCCATCTTTTTGACGATTGACATTCTAATACTTTCCAAGTTTTTGGTGGAAGCCACGTCTGTGGGTGGGCCGGCTGCGATTTTGGCTGCAATGACGGCGGCAATGAGATTAGTAAATTGTCAAATAATTAAACAAACGACTGACACTGACTTAATTGTTGGAAGCCAATATTAAAATTAAATGGTTGAACTCAACTCACAATTAATAAGGTCATCCAGGTAGGCTTCTAAGCGAAGAGCTGCTTCCGCATTCATTGTGAACGTAGTCGAGTCTCTTTGTTTCTTGGACTCTTTTGGGGGTGAGAGATGTTCCATCATCTCCTCAACTTCCAGAGCCTCTTTGAACATTCCATTCCTGAGAAGTTTGAACTGAGCAATGGACAGGGACTTGAGGGACTCTGCAACAATCAACGACCAATTTCACATAAATTCATATTATTATTTATTCCGTCGCATCGCAATTAAAGTACCAGTGTGAAAACTTTGACTTACGTGGGACAACAATCGAATGGCAGGCGAGACAGCTGAGACGACAGATTTGAAGCAAAGTTTTGGCGAACAGAGGGTTGACGACTGGGAGGGGTAGTTCAATGTGACCAAAGTGTCCGGGACAATACATGATCGATTGTTGACACGTGGCACACATGCCTTGAATCTCGTGCGGACCTGCAACCAAACAAGGCAGGTCAAGAAACAAACAATGACATCATTAAAGTTAATTTTGTTGAGACACAAAGTAAGAGTGCGAGTGTGAGAGGTTAGTTAGTTAGTTAGTTGCAGTTACCCATGCGGAGATCGTAGAGCCCCCCAGGACAGGGGTGGCCAAAGACGTTGAACGCAATCGGCGTATGGATTTTGACAACGCTCATCTCTCGGACTTCATCCGCCGAATAAAGACTACAAGAAAATCCATTCGGTGTGCAGTGCAGAGGGCCACGATGAGCAAATGTTTTTCGCAACATTTTGTCGCAGATTTCTTTATTCGTCCGTCACTGATGACACTTTACTTCCTTCCGGTTCCGGTTATTTTTGAGCAGTGCTCAAGTCCAATGTCAAACGTTTAGCACAATTTTGCGTTGCACATGAACGACAATAGTGACTACGACACAAAATGAAAAACTATTGACCCATGACCATTCTATTGGAACAATGCCAGCCAGCCAGGCAGTGCAGTGTCACAATTTAGTTTTGCAAAAATATTTTAAAGTTTTTGGACCATTTTTCTAAAACTTAATTGAATGATTTAGGAAACGTTTTTGTGATTTTTGAACAGCAATTGACTTGGACTGGCTGGGACTCTTGCCGCACGTGCATGCATGCTGCTGTGCTGTGCTGTGACTGTAAATGTGGGCTGCCAGAATTTTTTGATTCAGTTTTGCCACTCAAAATTTACTTCACACCATTCAACAGCAGTGGATTTTCTACAAGTGCCCCAGACTCAGACTCGACTGAAAATATTGAGGTGAAAAGTCGGTCTTTTCATTGACTAAATCAAAGTTGGCTTTTTAAATTTTTTAAAACTTTTTTTTTAAATTAAATGCCGGCGAAAGTCTTGAGTAGGCAAAACAAAAATAGAGTGTCTCAACAGCCAGTACTGCAGCTAGGTTGTGGATCTCTGAGCTTGACTATTTTATGGCCATGCATGCATGCTTTACAAGTTACAAGAACACGCAACAATACCAAAATGACGATTTTGATAAAGTATGACTTTCCGCACCAATAAATCGAACTCTGCATTCAATTCTGGAGCAAAACGAGTGGTTATAACTTTTGTTGGGCCCGATATTAGTCAAGTTATTCAAGATTTTTAAAAAAAATGTGGTTTTGCACATTTTTTTATGCACTAATTTGGGAAACGGTGTGTTGTCACTTGTCTGTCGCTGTTGTGCTGCTGCATGCTGCCGTGATTTTTTCTTGGGGCTCACCTTACCTACACCTAAACATACACAACACACCTGTCGCAATTGTTTTTATCTTTTCCTAGTTGCAAAAGTCAGTTAGTTGCGCGTTTTAGATTCGAAAAATGCTAAAAAATTGCTTTAAAGAAATTGCACGTGTTTGACTTATGTACCTACAAAATATTTTTTATTCTAAAAACGGAACAACAAATAAAAACTCAACGTGGACACTTCATTCACTTCCACGCTATTTTGTTGTAGTTGTTGCAAAGTTGCAATTGGGAACAGCGCAGCTTTGCAAAACTTTGATCGTTTTTTTTTAGCATTATAGCACTAAAGTTAGCGCTAAGCAGACTTTGCATTTCTTTCTGAAAATTGCGCTGAGATTGAGTTGAAAACGTTTCATGTTTTAGCACATGTTTATAAACTTTAAGACAATGGATTGGCATCAAATTCATACGACCGACGAGATGTTTCAAATCCGGCCGTTCTAAAATCTGAGGGCAATCTCAATCAGAATCAGAATGAATTAGCAAAATCGAAAAAGTTTTCAGTTTTTTTTGGACTTTGTTCCAATTGTTCATTTTTGGCTCAAAAAGTCCAATTTCATGGATTTTTGGCCCAAAAAATTCAATTTCAAGTCAGAAGCGTCGGATTTTGTTAAATTTTTGCCTCAAAAAATCCAATTTGGAGCCGGAAGAGTCGGATTTTGTTGGACTAGTTCATCACGGAGAGTTGGTAAAATGTTTGGAGATTCATTCTCCGTTGCGGCAGCCAATATCCTGCCTGGGCATTGACAGGACTGACTGGTTGGCTGGCTGATGGGACTTTCTTTGGTTTAGTCATGTTCTAGTTAGCTAGTTTGCGCTAAATACGCTAAATTATCATGCAGTTAAATAATTTGAGGAAAGATTGCTGCACGTGCAAGAACAGTCTGCATTCTGCAAGTGCACAAGTGCACTGCACGTCCACTTAACTGACTGCAAATTTGCAAACTGTCAGCTAATCAACTAGTACATGTGAATGAAAGGTAGGAAGTGCAGTGAAGTGGATTGTAATTGCAAGTGCAATGCAGTCAGTAGTGCAGTGCACAAGAAACGAAAATGTTATCTTCAGCGCCCCCGATGTTCTGCAGAATTTCGGTGTTTGAATTTTTAATAAATTTTTAGTTCCATTAAAAAATTATTTAACTTTTGTAGAACTAAGTTAACACAATTAAAAATAGTTCCCTGAATTTTGTAGAGTGATCTGCTATGCGTAAAAATTCATATTTTAAATGCTTACCCTATGGATTTTGTCCTTCAACGACGAAAAAAGTTTCTACGATTAAAGCGACCGAACATATTTGATATCGAGCTTGAGAAATTATAATAAAAAAAAAATTATCTTGGCTTCGCTAATCTTAAGATCTGTTCGAAAGCTCACGTCGTTCAAATTCTTGAAGCCAAGAATGCATTGAATTTCTACCAAATTTTGGTAAACTGGATTGAGCTTGGGACTTCCGACGTTTACCTGCAGTACGAAAGCGACTAAACTGGCAACGTTAAACTATAGAAATAAGTTGATGAATATTAACGAACAAAATTTTAAAATTGAGCAACAAAATTGCAAAATGATTGGAAGTCTTGCAGGCAGGCCAGGAACCAAATGAAACAAAAGTAGACACGAGAAATTGTGCACAGAAACAGTATTGTTCGAATTAAAACATTCGTAATTTTTGCAACTTTTATGTGTTGAAATTAAAAAGATTTGGATTTTGCATATTCATGTAATTTAGTCCGCGTAATTTATTTAAGATAGTAATTGTTAACAATGTGACAAAAATTAAAATGTGTAAATAATTTTCTAGCGTAGAATATCATAACGTTAAAAGCTAATGTACTAGTAAGGTTGGTCATTTAAGTTGTAAGTTGGTTCCGGTTTAAAGAAACAAGCGAGTCAGTCAATCAGGAGCAAATATAGTTGAGACGAACTTCCAAAAGCTAACCTGAAGATGACCGAATCCGAACTCCGAATTCACCGAATCGGTATCTGAAGCATCTTCCTAGAATCTAGACATTGTTGGCTCCCAAATATGAGATCCCAATCCATGAGCAGCAGCTCCCCTACGCAGCTTTTTTTTGGTCCTTTTAGTCTGAAAATTATTAGGAAAATGTCCCAAAACAACTCAAAACTCCTAGTAAACGTTCGGGATGGTATTTGGACGACAATTTGGACATTTCTACTCAGCAGTGAAATATTTTATCGCCTCTTCAAACCTCCAAAATACAGAAACCGTTTAAGTTTTCGAAGCTCAATTTCCCTCACCTTTTCCAATTTCACTTTTGCTGAAAGAAGTTCCAAATAAGCCTTTGACGCATGGGATCTGGCAACGAGAATTTCGTAGCAGCCTGAGCTGTAATTAAAACCCTCCATTTCGATGCACACCTGAGCCACGCCTAGAATAAATAGAATATTAAAACATTTAAACATTTTGTTTATTATAAAATGAATGTCACACTTTACTAAATTTTCTGCACTCTGACCTTTGAGATTTATCTTGAGCGATTGGAAAGTGGAGCAGTCCTCTACCAGGTTTTCTACAAATTCCTCTTCCAGTCCCTCCAAAGCTTCAAGTGGGGGAAGGTGCCTTTTCTGTCCGAACCCATGAAACACGAGTTTTGATAGTTTGGACAAAACTGCACAAATGTCTGTTGTGAGTCCGGCCGTCGATTGCTCCAGGCAATAGGGAATCTTGACTGTTTCCAGATTTGGGAATATCATAGCAATGTCGCTCTGGAGCGCAAGTCTTGCAAAACCACGGCAGTGACAGAGTCTTGAGGCTAACATGAATCTCTGAGCTCAAGTTGAACAACGTTCGCAGGCAATCGTCGTGCCACTCATTCCTAAGCTCTTATTCCTCCAAATTTGGAAAAATGGCGGGCCAATTAATGCATGGATCCGAAATGAGGGTTTTGTTCGAGAGCCAAGAGCTGGCAACCAACGTGAGAGTCTTCAAACGTTCCAGTCTTGGAAAATGAAACTCCATTTCGTCTCCTCCGTAGCACGGAAAGATTTCCAGCTTCTCCAAGGTTCGGGACTGGCTTTGAAGAAAAGTCGCCATTTTGATTCTTTGGTCTGCGGCTGGGGCCGGTGGACTGATGTTCAAAGACAACTCCCTGAGCTGAAATTGGTAAAGGTGCTCATGGTCCACGTCCAAAGTATGGGACTTGAGCGACAAACAAGTCAAGGGAGTCGGAACAAAGTTCTGATTCACAAATTGAAAAAGAGGACTTGAATTGTTCCTTGTGAACGTGAAATGGGTCAAGTGTGGGGAGGCGTTAAAAAATATTTTGAACAGTTCAAGCTGGTCGTGTCCATTTCCACATTTCATTTTCAGGGCAAGCTTCTTCAGTAGAGGAAAGGTCATTCTACACTTGAATAAAACTTTCTTGAGTTTTTCAAACGTAATGCTGTATTTATGCCCGGGTAGAATGTCAAATTTCCAGGTCAAATCCACGAGGGAAGAACCCATGACCGTGAAGAAATTCTGCAGAAATGACACGTCAGCGGGCATCGGACTTGTGAAATAAAATGAAGTGAAGGGGTGGAGTTGAGTAGTTTGTATTATTTCCAAATATTTCCCCAGATTCTTGTATATATAGGTATGGAGCAGAGCGACGTGGCGATCCGATGGCTACCTGCCGAAACAAACAAAATCCGGCAGTATGACTTTGTCGAAGTTGCATTGTTGCACTTCGCCACCAGTCCACGGAGACAAGGCGACAACTCATGAGGTCAGGAAACGTCAAGTGTGAGAAGATTTGGTCAAGAACCTACAAAACCAAATGAGGCACAATTAAAGCCTGCTCGACTTGTTGCAATTAATTTTGCAATTATTGTAAAATTGTATCCGACTTGAACTTAAAGCATTCCATTTCAATTAGGATTAAGGAATTATAACTGAAATGAAAAATGAAGCATTTGATTGGTATCTGACACCCCGCGCTTGAATTCGGCAAAAAGAATTTAAGTCATGCTTACCAAACCCGGCAATTGATCCGTTTGTTGACCATCTGGATCTGGTTTTGGTTGGTGGGCAGAGTAGACAATGGATGAATTGTGGGTCTAAATTTTTGCAAAGCAAAGTAAAAAGTTAAGGTGGAAAATTGGAACGAAAACTGAGCACTAACAATTAAGTACTTTTGTTGTTTAACTCTCTGGAAAGCCAAATTATCAAAATTTCTAGAAAACTAGAACTAGAACTACAAGACAGAAGACAGCTGTGGCACTCTATAATTGACTTCTGCATCTTACCTGAACAAAACTTGCATAATTCTCATCTAATTTCTGCTCCTTCTGAGTCAAAAGTTGATTAATTTTGCGAATCTCTGGCTTCGTTAGAGAAACTTTCTCAATCAGAGTGATCAATCGTTGAAAGTGTACCAGATTGACTGCCTGTTGTTCCTCTTCGGTTTTCTTGAGCCATACTTCAGCATCTTCACTAGCTGTCATCTAGGCCAGGCACAAAACAAACATACATACACAGAACATTTAATTATTTAATTTTTTACATTAAATAGTTCCAATTGAAATTCACAATAATTAGTTCAGAATAATTAGCCTAACTCTAACTCTAGTAGCTAGACCTCACCGAAGAAATTGGTGGAAGGTTGCGGCTGCGGCTGGTGTTGGGTTCACTCTTCTTCATTTTCTTATTCTTTGAAGATTTGATGGCAATTTGGGATGAAATTTGTGTCGAAAAAAGTCCCAGGTCGAAATGTTATTCTTTGAATTCTATCTAGCTGCGATAAAGCGTCGAAATTTTGAAGGGGAATAAAAAAAATTCGCTCTCTATTCACCAGACAAGGTCGGACTCTCGGACTGTACAAAACTGGATTGGACTGAATGGAAAATGAAAATACCAATAGGCTGACTGTGAGACTGTGACTTTGGCTGTCCCACTATCGAAAAAATATTAGGCGATGAATGGAAATGCAGAGCAGAAGTACAGAATCGAAATAATCTCAATCTCAATCATAGATACAATGTCATATTATTTGAGTAATTTCGATACATCGCGCATCGCATCGTCTGACTCATCTGAAGAAGGACTTTTACAATCAATGCAGAAATTTGCAGAATCTGCACTCTGCACTCACTGCACATTCAAGTGCAGCCAGTGCACTCGCGAGTCGCGAGTCGCGACTCGCACCTAGTTTTGACCCTTTAATTTTTTTTTCATTGAAAAAGTGATTTAAGATGATAGGTCAGGCCAACAATTAGAATTCAATGTATAAGAGTGGTGGTCGACGACGATGACGATCACTATGAGTGTGTGCATAAATTTTGTTTGAGCTTGGCGATTTCGATTTTTGTGATTGCCAATTTACCAAGCTCAATTTTAGTGTCAAATGATATGAGATGCGGAAATGCGGATGCAATTATGGCAGAAATATTATGGATGCAATGCGTGGTGATGGAATTGCAATTGGTTTTATTTTTGCATCGTCGGCTTCGCATTCAACCGGAGCCGGATTCACGTTATAACGAAAATTTGGAATTTGATGATTTGCAATGTTGAGAGTTGGGACTCAAATTTGATATGTTATGCAGTAAAATAAAATGAAAGTTTTTTTTTGTTCTGTTCGATTATCCCAGCTTTATTTAAAATTGGAACGTATTTTAACAATTTCACAACAAGATTGAACTACTTTGTAGTACTTCTACAATTTCTTTTCAATACACAATTTTGAAATGGCAAAACAGATATATGGTTGGTTAAGGACAGCCCCTTTTACCAGGGTATGTCAAAGTGAGCATTGTAAGGACTGTAGCTAAAAACGGGGATTTCGAACGCCGTAAGGGATGCGTAATTGTGGTGCAGGCGTCGCTTGCATGACAGGCCAACTCGACACTGGCCCCACCCAAAAGAAATCCGAATGTAAAGAGTGCCGCCAAGGCAAAGCTTTGAAGAGGACTATCCACGTTTGGCCAAGCGAAGCGAAAAATACCCTGTAGACTACTTTAAGTAGTTGTGAAACAGCCTTGCCCGAATCCAAACAGGTGCTGTCCTGCTGGTGCTAGTTCCATCCTTCTGTACATTTCAGAGAAAATGGGATCAAAATCAACAATTATACTCGAAAATCGCCAGGATCATAATTAGTTAGAATGTAAAAAAAAGTCAAAACGTTGATTACCTAATTTCTTTTGAGAAGCGGACTATCTGGCTGACCTGCAAGGGAAGCCAAGCACGGCGGACAAAGAAAAAAACAACTCAGACGATGCATTTGTTGAGGTACAGAGGTAATTTGTGGCCCTTCCTATTTTGTTGATCAGCTGGAACTCCGAGCTCAAAATCTGTATCAAGGGCTTGAGCAAAATCAGCATCTTCCACAAGGGTATCCGCAAATCCGACAAAGCGTTTGGCAAAAATGGGCCAGTATGCGCAGGAAGGCCAGGGTTACCAAGGGCCATACCCTCCATCAAACCAACGGTTCCCATGGGGTCAGTATCCACGCCAACCTCAAGGCTTCCCACAACCTGAATTAATTAGATAATTATTGTATTAATTGGAAGATGCTTAGGTAGATGTAGATGAATTACCTCAAGAGGAACACTGAGCTGCTAGCCACGCAGTTTCTACTCATTTCCGGGCTTTCCAATGCACTGGCATTGGAAAGCCTCGGGAACAACTCCGAACACCTTGCGAGCCAAGTGAAAACTGATACCGAGTCACAAAATTTCTTAGGTTTTATAGTCAGCGTGCGTTGGGGAGAGGTTATGGCGTCAAGACTACCCGGATATGTGAACCAAATTTAACTGGGTGATCTACCCGCTAGGCCAACAACGGGAACAACGAACTTAAGGGCCCGCGACCCGATTTTTGTACAAAAGCAATGTGAAGGTAATTAAGGTGATTAATCTTTGAGGAGGTCTCGTAACTACCATAAACAAAAAGTAGCAAACTTTTTTCGGGCTGGGACACGCTCATGGGCTCATGGGAATTTAGCACTACATACGCTTGACAATCGTGATCCAATGTTGAATCTCCATGCCATTTCTGCTAGCGAGCTTGGGACGCTTTCTAATTTTTTGATTGTTGCTCCTAATGCATCCTAAAGTTCGGAAAAAATTAGAATTTCCCGTAGCTGCAATAATTAGGTGACCACCTCAAAGATCAATCACCTAGCGAAAAAAGCTAACTCTCCTTCATAAACCGTCATGTTAAGCGTTAGTTATGCCTCAATGCGCCACACTTCCCTGACATCTGTTTGTAAACAAAAAATAAATGAAGTTGCTAGGACAACATGTTTTTCCAAACAATACGCTCCCGCCGCTTCCCCTTAAGGTGGAAGTGGCTTACTTCGTATGCAGAGAGTTCATTAAAAGTTCAACTTACGAGGGAAGTAGCCGAGGAAGTCAAGCCCAATTTGGCTGAAAATTTGTTAGCCGTTAGAGCAAAATAAAGCAAAAAAAATGGTAGCACAATCAATTCTTCTGATTAGCAAAATTTGAGGTTTATATAGCAAAAGATTTCTATGACAGGCATGCATTTCATATTTCGAGCTTCGTGGTCGTGTTGTTTCTACTTATGTGTTAATATTTGTGTTAAGTTGACGTGGTTTATGTGTTTTTATGTGTTCTAGTAAGAGCCTGGTCAAACCAAGCCTGGTTTGCCAAGCTAAGCCATACTTTCGAGAAACACATTCCCTGAAAAAGTGAATGCGATAGCAAATGAATTTTCAACTTTCTTGAAAATTTTTGGACTAAAATTTTTGTTGCCCATTCAAAAGAAGTGATGATAATAATGCCATTTTTGACTTATGTTTCTCTAACGGCTCACAATTTTTCAGCTAAATTGGGTTTGACCACGTCGGGTACTTCCCTCGTTAGGATTTTTAATTTGACCAATTGCTTTGTTGTTTGGGGATGATGAATGTCCTGGTTCTGATTTAGATTTAGGTTACATTACTAATTGAGTCGTCAATAATAAAGGCTTTTTCGGGCCAAGCGGACAATAACAATTTAATAGCTGCTTGACAAAAAAATGAACTAAAGTGAAGTTTGGATGCGAGAATTGATCAAATTATGATGCAAAATATGAATGTTCAAATCAAATTATAAAAATCAAAAGGAAAAACTCGGTGATCAACTGGCCAACATGGTTCCGGAATCTTTGCACTACGTTATGCAAAACTGACACTCATTCGTCGACGAAAATTGACGCTCAAAACTTTGAAGAAATGTGGAACGTGAAGAAATGAAATGATGCAAGGAATGTCTAGTTCAAGTTTAGAAATTAGGAACGACTAGTGTTCCAAATAAAGTGCGTTACATTGGACGGATTTGGAAACCGGTTCGGTATTATGCTGCAAAAGTCGGAGTCGGAGATGATTTGGATGCGAGACTTAATAATGCATTTCAACTAGACACTTTTTGTACAACGTGCTTGGTTCTCAGCATTATCTTTTTTTCAAATTCGCTTGTTTCCATGTTCATTTGCAATTAACAACTCGAGAAATGTCAAAATTGGCACGTAAAAATCATTAATTCGACTAAGAAAACGGCTAGTCCGAAGAAAATCGAAAGTGTTTTTCCCAAATTTCCCAATTACATAATTTTTGATTTTCCTTCAAAGCAATTTAAGCGAAGAATTCAAAGGATGTAATACTGACGCCTAACGAACTAATGGCAAAAGGTTGAAAGGGCAGTGCAGACGCAGAGTGCAGTGCAATTTTGCAATGTGCAAAAGTGTGCAACTTGCAACACTTGCAAGTAGGACTGCAAGTGCAGCGCACGAGAAGCGAAAATGTTGTATTCTGATAAACTTTCTGAACTAAACTTCTAAATATTCAGAAATAGTACAGCATCAGAAATTTCAGAAATCCAAAAGTACTCAAGAAAGAGCATTTTGTAAATTGCAATTGCAAAACAGCAAATTGCAATTGCAAAATTGCAATCCTTAGACCTATGCATGCATGAAAACTTTGATGACTAATCGATTAGAATTTTGCAAAGTATTCTGCATTTGCCTGCCTGTCACTGCACTACTGCACTCTCATTTTGTATTTGTCATTCCAAAAATATTTTTGATCTTCCGAATCGAGTTGCGAAATTCTGAATGTTCCTTCTTCCGAATTATGCGAATCGAATGCCTCAAACATTTTGGGCAATTTATTCTTCAAATAAATAATCCAACTCATACATATGCAATATATGCATTAATGCATTGCATTGCTTTGCAAAATTGCAATTTGCAATATTTGCAATAATTGCAAATATACGTACACATGCACAATCAAAGTCTTTTTAAAACAAAGAAGACGTATTTTTCTCAAAAATAATTTAAAAAAACAAGCATGAACTTGAGTTTAAGAGTTTCTAAGAAGTAATTTAAAAAATCGGATTGTCCAAGTAAGTTGGGCCAGACCGGACCGGACCATCGGAGGAAGTTGGAGGAGCAGATTGCATGCAGTTCCGCCCGAATTTCAAAAGTTCTAGATTATAAAGTGAATCATTTCATTTGTTTTATTTGCATTACAAACCATTCAAATTGATAAATTATTCACACTTTGACTTACTCCCTAACTTTTTGGGAGGAGTTTATTTGTTTTTCTTCTTTTTTAATTAATTTAGTTTTTAATTTAATTAATTATTGTTGTGCTGTTGCATCTTGCATGATTGTTGACATTCTGTGTGTTTTCTTTTGGAGAAATGGAGCAGTTAATTACAAGCTCATCAATGAAGAAAGAATGAAGTTAGCTAATTGTTGGCCAGTTTCTTGGAGCAAGTGCAGCAGCAGCAGAGGACAGAATCAAATTAAACAAATAAGAGCACAAAGAGCAAGTTGAAAAAACTGATCAAAAAATGCTGAAGAAGGCGACGACCTACAAATCCTTCCAAGTACGCGTCATTACCATGGACGCTGAACTTGAGTTTGACCTCCAGGTAAGAACGAAAGAAAGAATTTTCATTAGTAGTTAGTCAATTTTGCAATTTAAATTTATTATATAGTTGAGTTTGACATTTTTTGATGAGTTTTTTCTTTGCAGTGGAAGGCTACGGGGAGAGAGCTGTTTGAATTGATTTGTAGGACGATTGGGCTCCGTGAGTCTTGGTATTTTGGGCTCCAGTTTGAGGATGACAAGGGCAATATTTCGTGGCTCAAGTTGGACAAGAAAGGTAAGTCACTGGTCACTAGCTGCGAATTTACTGATTAATTTCTCAAGTTGCTATAAATTTAGTGCTAAATTTAATTGAATTGAATAGAATTTGTAATTTAATTGTCGGTCGTGTTTCATTTCATATTTGCAGTGCGTGACCAACACTTGTCAAGGGATGACCCAGTTCAATTTACATTTCTTGCAAAATTTTACCCCGAGGACGTGGCTGAAGAACTTGTCCAAGACATTACTCAACATTTATTCTTTCTTCAAGTCAAACAAGCCATTTTGAGTATGGACATTTACTGTCCGCCGGAAGCCTCGGTATTGCTCGCATCCTACGCTGTCGAAGCCAAGGTATATAAATTGTTTAGGATCCCAGTTCAGAAGTCTTTTTTGAGGGTCAACTTTTGACCTTTGACCTTTATATCTGCCCTTGTAGTACGGAGACTATGACGAGAGTACCTACACTGCAGGAATGTTGGCTACAGAGGACCTTCTCCCCCAGAGAGTGATTGACCAATATCAAATGACGCCTGAAATGTGGGAAGAAAGAATAAAAGTTTGGTACGCGGACCACCGCGGAATGAGTCGGGACGAGGCAGAAATGGAATACCTGAAAATAACACAAGATCTGGACATGTACGGAGTCAACTATTTTCCAATCAGTGTAAGCCAAAATTGCTAAAAAAAAAAGTTTGCAAATTATCTTTGCTGCATTGCATTTTGGACTAGATTCGGGATTCGGATAGATTTTTGCCCAACGAAGGAAAAGGAATTAATTTTGTGTCAATTTTTGTTTCGTTTTGTTTTTTTGATTGAGTAGAACAAGAAGGATAGTGAGCTTTGGCTTGGAGTCACGGCCCTTGGGCTCAACATTTATGAAAAAGAGAATAAATTGACTCCCAAAATTAATTTTCCTTGGTCTGAAATTCGTAACATAAGTTTTGATGATAAGAAATTTACCATTAAACCGCTGGACAAACTTGCTCCAAATTTTATATTTCTTTCTCAAAAATTGAGAATGAATAAATTGATTTTGGAACTTTGTATTGGAAACCATGATCTGTTCATGAGGCGGAGAAGACCTGACCCCATGGACTTGCAGCAAATGAAAACACAGGCCAAGGAAGAGAAATTGAGGTATTTTTTTTAATTTTAAAGTTTGAAATCTATCTAATTTACCCCCCTCTCAACTCGTCGAAGTGTGAACTTCTGGTGACGGGAACTCAAGATCAACAGTGGGTGGAGGCTATCAAGGCCCTTCTCCCGGATGTCAA
>JAQGCM010001112.1:0-17343 GCA_034699705.1 Hymenaphorura dentifera
CTACTGATACGGGTCGCTCACTTGCCAATGAGAGCAACCCCGTCCCCCACTAGGAGTCTGGGGAGAATGAGTCGCGTACTCAAGCGTTGCGAACTTCGCCACCGTAAGGATCTCCCATACAAGATTGGGGTTGAGCAAAGGAGTGGGGGTTCGGCGCCGATGCTCTCACCCTCTCTTGCAAGGGAGCTCGCCCAGGAGCTTGGTCCACGTTGCTTGGGGCCGACACAAAAGGTTGGACCCGGAGGTCCGACCACGTCGTCAGCTCGACGCAACCGTATTATTAGTATTTTATATTTTAACAAAAAACTTAAAAAAATATCGTCGTCACACATAAAAATAATTTTTTTAAAAAATACTCAGAATCTCATGAAAATTTTTTCAGCAAGTCAAAATTTCATGACAAATTCAAAATGACATGAAAAATTCAAAATTTCATGAAAATTCAAAAATTTCATTCAAAATTCAAAATTTCAGGGAAAACTCAAAATATCATGAAAAACCAAAAATTTTATGAGAAATTCAAAGAAACTCAAATTTTCATCAACATTTTGGGAAAAAAATCCAAAAAATATTTTGCCGGGAAATTGTTTTTATTGTTTTTCTGATAGAGAAAAATAAAAAACTCATTTTGAAGGAAATTAAATGATTTGTGAGCGCAAGTTGGTGCAAATTAATAAAATTGTCAAAAAAATAGTTTTTTTTAAAAAAAAGTTGGTGCAAAAAATTCGAAAACAATTTTTTTTTCACAAATTTGAATTTGAATTTTGCCTGAACGATAACAAAATTTTGATGAGCAAGAGTTTACAAAAATTGCAAAAACCTGTTCAAGTGACTATAAAAATGCGTTTTTTTAAAATTAACTTCAGCGCCGATCAGTATTCTGTGGGCTTTCTAAAATTAATGTTAATTGATTTATTCCACCGTTGAATTCACGAGAATTTACTCAAATCTTGGTGTGATGTGGTTGTCGTTGAAAAATTCTAGAATGGTTGTTTCTGGTGTTGGATTTGGAGTTTCATTGTTCAACGGGCCAAATCATCTGCCGGAGACGTTTGAGCTACCATGAATCAGAGGACGAAACTGACAACGCAACATCACATTAGGTCGTAAATACCATCATCGTCGTGTTATTTGTTGTTCATCGCTCCCACTTGTAGTTACAGAATTGAGTAAATTTGGAAGCATATATTGAACGGATTAATAAAGCTTTAGAATGCTGTCCCTACAAATTTAGAAAAAATTATTTTGAAAGCCAATCCAGACTTTTGTCTCAAGATTTGACAATAAAGTTGCGGAAGGGATCGATTGATATTAAGTTGAGCTTTTAGAAAGACGAGAACGAGAAGAGTGAAATTGTGGTGAAAGTAGAATAAAATGAAAGATGTGTTCAAGAGCAGCGTTACAGTCGACAGTTGAGTTTCCTCCAGAGTAGACACTTTTCGCATCTTCCGAAGAAATTTTAGCAAAGTTTAGCTTTCCTCTTCTCTGCGTTCAACTTCTTTAGTGTTATGTAATCTAATTTAAAAGCACTTGTGTTTTCTGCTGCCTGAGTGACATTTGCTGACTAGACAAATATTTCAAGAAAGTTGTACGCGATATTTCCCTCCATATTGGTTTCAATTTTTCTAGCAAAAGTTAATAAATGAAATTGAGTGCGCTCTTTATAAGTCGTCAACCAGTAAGTAGCACATATTTCGATATCCTCATTTCTCTAGAATTACTCTAAATGAAAACAAGAGAAAAAATGTGTAGACTTGTGCTATTTCTTGACAGACGTTTTAATAGTCGTTCGTAGACGGTGGACCAATATTTCTGGTATTTTACGAATTCACAAATTTTGAGAAATTCATCATTGATTCATCGCATATTACAAAGAATGCAATCGTTTAAAGGTGCTTCCTGACCGAATCCACGTAGTACCCAGCAATTCACGTCGAGCGTTAATCATCGCCCCCTTTAATATATTTTGTAATTATTTCAGAATATAACATATTCACACATTCATACCCCGCATAATTTTTCAAAATACCTTCACTACGTGTTGTACAAAGATTGCAGATACTATTTATTACCTTAGGGCACTTCTCTGTTCCTGTACCCAGAGTAAATAATCCTACGCACTTCGATTTCGATTGCTGTTTGTTACTGCAACTATTTTAGTGTAAGTTGGGCTAGAGTCAGTCAATTTCCCAAGAAACCAGAAGCAGGAAATTAACTTTTACTCTTCACACTGCTGAAAAGAATTTATGGGATTCTTGGTCTGGCCATCGAATGGGCTAATGAAGAGTTGTGTGGATACACTTTCGCAGAATCAATCTTTTAAATGGACAAGTCAATTCAGTTATGTTAAGAGAAACACATTCGGACAATACCGAAGAGCAATTTTGCACATTTCATTCCATTCCCTTCCGTCAATTTCGACGACACTTTCTTCCTTACATTTAGTTGATGATGTAATTGAATAAGAAGCTTGTAGCTATTCAAACTCAAGTAAATAGTTGAACAGTTCAGCCATGAGTTTGCGAACTTTTAGTTTACCTCATATCCTGAAAAGATACGCGGTGAAAATTAGCTCACCTCTATTATTAGTGAAAGTGATGTACTAGCTTGCTCCGAACTCCGAACCGAAGATGAGAAAAGTAAAGGGTCCAGTCAAATAGTCTACGCCAAACATTACGTGTGAAAATGGCAATGGCCCTCTTCTTTCGTCTTCTGTTTCAAATTCCAACTTTTGTTCTGTTTTCAGACTACCCAGTCAGGAATTGTCGCGTATAGCGACAAACTAAAGTTGATTTTGTGGTTACAGAGTTTTGCTCTAGTTGTAGAGTAAGTATACTTTCGAGAGAAAAGTTCATTAATTAGTCTTGTTCTTCGCTAGAAATAATTGTGCTGAAACATTCCGACTGAACTTTAAATTTAATCTACCAAACAAATTAAAAACTTTTCCTAAACTCCGAGTTGGTTCAAAATTCGGATCTATCGTTCATTTGAAGTTATAAGCTGACATTCTTCCAGGATTTGAGACCACAATGCCTTTCTTAAGTGTACTTAGGGATTAGAAGAATAGATTTAAGGTAAATACCTGAATTTTGGACTTCTGTGGTTGAATACATATAGGAATTGTGTCTGAAGTCACAGAAAAGGCAGAGAATATCACAGAAGAAAATTATTATGTATTTGTGTATGAAAATTTTGGACCATCGCATCGCGACATTCATTTGTGTATTAAGGAAGAGTTGCTGATCCTCGTCCTCGAGGCTTGGGCGAGATCTTCCCGCCTGGATGAGAAAGTAAATTCTGGAAAGTCATATTCTGGTCCACAAGTCCGTAGTCCGTACGTGATTTATTGTGGCAGAAAGCTTATGCCGCAGAGGAACGAAAACTTCGGTTTCCATCCATTCTATTTTGATGTATGTTGTGTATATTTCGAAATATTTAGAGTTTAATAGCTTTCATTAGAAGGCATTAATTAAAACTTTTGCGAAACACTGTTCGTGGGTGATTGTGTGGTTAACGGTCGATCTGATATGAGTAAAGTAAGAATGCAGAGTGAGAGTAAAAACTTTCTCTTGTCTCATTCATTAGTTGAGGATTCCAAGTCAAAGCTCGGACGAATCAATTCAATTTTCTGTAAGAGGACTTTCGTAAAATTCCATGAAGCGAGAGCCCAACAACACTACGCTCGTCGTCATTCGTATTCATTTGCAGTACTGATTTATTTACGGATTTATATAGAAAATAATCAATACTTCACAAAAGCATTCTCGGTCCCTTGAAACCACTAGTTGCACATAAACGTGACAAGTATTCAGATTTTGTGATTCCAAAACATGGGCCACTGAGATTTAAAAATGCATTGACAGAATGTATTTATTTCTTGACACAGAATCGCTCAATTTGTCGCGAAGTAGCTTTAAAGAAAACTATTGTCAACAATGGAGTTTTTTCAAAATAAGATTTTACTTAAGCTTTTCAATTTGGAAGACGAGTAAGATCGGATTAATTTGAAGTATCCATTTATTTTCAAGCATTTTACTAATTCCCTTTTGTCGAACTCGAATTTTCGAAAACAAAATTAGACTACAAAATTTTTGATTTTATTTGAGTTATTCAAATTTTACAAATTATTTGGTACTTAAATATGCTGCTAAAATTGTTTTAATTCTCAACTTTCGAATCTGGCTTCGCTTAAGACAAGCTCAAGTCCGCAAACCAAGTTTTACACATGTCAACGATAAATATAATTTGGAACATTGCGGATTATAAAAATTTCATGCATGTAAGAATCGAGTTGAATTCTTGATTGAGTTGATTTTTTTCGTAACTAAAATTTCACATGCTGCAAAAGTGTAAAGGCTCAAGTTATCATGAAGTATACTAATCATTTGAATCTTAACAGCACTAATGCTTACTGATCGGGAATTAGGTCAAGTTCATTTGTATTTGATTGACTTTTGCCAACTCGAATCGCTTCACCATAACATCGATTGTATTGACTTGTAAAAACTTTTTCGCAACATATCAGGTCTACTATATCATATCACGTCCTGATCTCGGTTCTAAAAACCCAGTCACCAATTTCAGTTTTTGAATAAATGGTTGCGTGATCAACACAAGTTGTACTTCCTGTAAAATTCCTCTTAGTTTTGACTAGTATTTTTGTCTTCAAATACGCTTCTTATGCCAGTGAAAAAATGCAGGCCATGTCTTTTACTATGTGACAACCACTTAATGAATTCATGCTTTCCCCAGGGAAATAATGGAAAAATTGCTCGGTGCATATTTTCAATGATGGCAATATCTTCTAGGGCACATATTTCTTGGCGAAAGGCCCACTAATACATAATGCTCTTGCATTAATGACTTGGCCTTGGATGCATGAAATTTTGTCCCTCGATGCCCTGTTTTTTATTCGTGAGATCAGAGTGCCTTCTACCCAAACATTTTCAGGAATACCAGGTTGACACTGAAACTGTATTTATATCGAGGTGATAAAAATGTTCCTAAACTGCCGGAGAGTTGATCCTAAGAACTAAGAGCGGGTTCAAGCTGTTCTAGCAGGTAGAATTAGCCAAATTACTATTTTGGGGATATTCTGAATCTGAGATCATCTCATGAAGCCATAGTGCATCTATCACGGTTAGATGTAAGAAAATGGATGTGGAATACAGGATAAATATAATTGATACTTTTGCACAAATGAAGCCTTTTAGCCCGTGAAATCGATCAAGGTGGTCAACTTTGATGAAAGTTGTAATATACTGCTAGACGGACTCCTAAACCAGAGCAATAGGAGATGACAGAAAGGAAGATGCTTCGAGTAAGACAATACCATGGATTTATTTCGAAGCAATAATGAGTTTCGAATTTTGCTTTTGAAATTAAGCAATTCAGTGCTAATGCTTACTAGTTGTTGGCACAATTGGCAGTCCACATTCATTCCTTTGCTAGGATATTCCTGTTCCAGAGGTTGGTGTGGTATTCGTCTATGAAGTGGAACTCAAATATCTTGGTCTAAGCACGCACAATTATGGTGTAAACGATTTCGAATAGTTCCGGTTGGATAACCAATTTCCTTATCCAATTTCCCGAAGTTATTTTGAACCAGACTTCAAATCTGAGAGCTCGTCTCGGAAGCTATTATTAAGGTGACAGAACACTTAATCGAATTTGTTTGGGATTTAATAGAAATAAGGCCAAACAAATGTACGGGTTGCTCCTTGAGAGTTTCTCAAATTTCATCAAACAGCAATGGGGAGAAGAAAGTTGGGAAGCCGTGCGAAGACACGCGGGTGTAGAGTCCCCAACATTTTGCATTCACCAAATTTATGCAGAGACACTCATTCCGCGATTAACCAGAAGCGCAGTCCAGGTAACTATGAAATTGCTTAATGGAAATCTTAAGCCAACTAATTTGGCATGCGAAATTAATTAATAAATTTACAGCCATTTATTAGTTTTTGCGACCATTTCCATCCACCCATTTGTGTTTAATTGGTAGACTTGATTAAAAGTGTTGTTTGTCTAGGTTTTAGGAGTGGAGGAGCGAGAACTGTTTGAAGCCATGGGAGTCTATTTCGTGGATTTCGTGGGACAATTTGGCTATGACCAAGTGATGTCCGTCCTTGGGAGGCATATGCGGGATTTTCTAAATGGTTAGAAAACAAGTGAATTTGAGTATTTATTAAATTTCACAGATTCAAACTCAGACTGTGAAATTTTTCAACTTCATAGTTGTAATACTTTAGAAGAAGTTTCGTACTGTAAATTGATCCAAAAATCCATTTCTACCATTCATGGCTACTCAGATTACGCTACATTACGAGAAAATCCTTCTGATCTTCTGAATGGATCGGATTTTGAATCCTAGTGTGACTACGGCACAGCTACCGCAGAATATATTGAAATGCGAAATACTCATGCTAAATATAGCATTTAAACCCGATCGATCTCTTTGGTTATTTGATTAAAATCTCAGTGGAATTTTATGAATCAGAATCGTCCTAGGCTCAAATTCTATTGAAACGTGCGGCACTGCCGACCATGAAAATATCATTAAAAATGGATTTTTAACTCCAGAGGTGTGATTTGTTAAAGATTACGAAATGGCTTTTGTACTTAGGCGACTTTCACACGACTTGTATTCTAGTTTTTATGATTCGGTTGGATTGGAAGATGCGATGAGCATAATTCGGTTGACTTTATTCTCAAAGTTCACGCATCACACACTCAGACACAATACGTATTATGACCACGTTTGACCTAGATTTTAAAAGCTAATAATGATTTAGAAGACGCATACATCATGCTTGGCTCAGATATCGCTAATGGCAAAAGTTTCATTCCAAACTCACTGACCTTTTTCGCTTCAGGACTAAAAATTAGAACTTTGAAAGTTTATGGATTCTACAAAATCGCTCGCACGTAATTCAATAAAATTAGCACAATGTGCGCGGTCTGGAAAGTTATTTACAAAATTCTAGAAAATATTGCATGCTTGCAAAATGAATGAGTGTACAATTGGTCATAATTAATGGGTATGACAAGGACCCAATTAGGGAAAATGTAAGTTTCTAATCAATTCATTTCGATTAGGTCTAGACAACTTGCACGAGTATTTGAAATTTTCTTACCCAAGAATGAAGCCTCCGTCCTTCTTTTGTGAAAATGAGACGTGTGATGGAATGATTCTTCATTACCGAAGTAATCGGCATGGGTTTGTCTACTACACGATGGGACAAATTAAACAGGTAAGAATGAATGGACGTTAATGACATTAATCATTTCCTTTGCTTGTCCATTTCATTAGAACTTCCATCAGACCTTTGCACTCGTTTAATCTACGGAATATTCATCTCCAATGCAAAGCAAAGAAAGTCTGGAAATTTGCTTACGAAATAAAACCCGTAGTTCGTGGTTGGCCCAGTTTGGAGATAAACAGTGTCGTAGAGTTTTTCTATCGTTTTTGTACTCGCGAGATGAAACTACATTTGGTTGTGTGCTGTTAGTGCTGTAGCGTTGATGCTTGCTTAGTTTTTAATTGAATTCCGTTGTTTCCATTTCCCACTGAACCTTTACCCTTGGGGCTTGCGTGGCAAGGGAATAATTAGCATTGCAGTGTGCGCTAGTACTATTTTTGCTGTTAATTGAATTTTTTTATTTCATTCGGAAACTGAGTTCTAACCCACGGGGCAAATGGAGTGAGAGGATTTCAAAATTGTGATATACTAAACTAAGCAAATGTACACATCCGAGACAATGACGCTTACTTGAAATTGTCTTCTGGAGAAGATGGGAGAGCCTTGGGAGACTTTTAGAATTTTCGAAACAAAATAAAATTATTGTTTGAAACGAACTCAAGCACGCTGCCTCTGGGCATTCTTTCAAAAATACTTTTGTTCACAATTCGGACTGATTTTTCATGCTAAGTCCAAACGAGTGTCCAGTCAACTGGATCCATAAGAAACATCGTAATAATGATAATGCTTGAATATTTCGTCACAACTAGTTTATGAATTTCTAAAAATTGAACTGGGTATGAACGTGTCAGAAAGGTCGTTTCGCGTTGATGCGGAAAGTCTTAATACAAAGTGACAACGTTCGAACAAGCAATCTTCGAACTCACAAGGGAAGGATTTAGTGTTGAGGTGACGTCCTTTCCTATTCCGATTGTGCGTGACATCTTTTTCGTTGAATTATCAGATCAAACAAACTATCCAAATCCTCGATGATCTCAAACAGATCTCTGTTTTTTTCTTCCCATCTCGTCTCAACTAATTCAATGCCAAAATCCAAATCTTGCCTTTTAGGTTCGATTGTAACATAAAGATATCATCATCTCTGGTCCGCGCATTGTTCGGCTATACATAGACTACTGTATAGAATTACAATCGTTTACATGATAATCACAGAAGTTCCAAATCCGTGTTTCTTTTCTCGCTTTGACGAAAATGAGAGTGAGTTTTATACGCACTATTCCCAACAAAGGCAGCTTGAAGTCTCTAGCTTTTCTACTTTCCCAATTCGTATTTTTTCTTTGTTCATCACGACTTTTTCATCCAAACTCCAATTGCTTGAACATGTGCGGTGTTCAAAGAAAACTTTCACCGCTTGCTTTCTGTTTCTCCACATTTTCCCAATTTGCAACTTGAATGAAGCGTTTGAGTTTGGAAGGGATGTCGCACACGATTAAGCGAGTATTATGTCACGGCAGTGAAAATTGATATTGCACAAGTCTTTCCTTTAGACTCGTGCTGTTTGTTCGTCTTGTTCTATTCAAGTTTCTTGCCAATCGAATGTATTCCAAAAAATTATTTCAAGACCTTCAATTTCATGCACCTGGAGAAATCAATTCTCAGGAAGGATTAATTGCGAATGGAAATTATTGTGATCTGGTCTAGGTGGCTAAACGTTTCTACGACACTGACTGTGACATCCGACTGCTCACAGAAGAATTGAACGGGAGTGCAATCAATGTGACTTTTGAATTGAGGTTTGACAATCGAGCATTCATCAGGGACAAGGTCAAATTCTGATTTTTGTTTTCAATTAATGCCTGATATTTTTGAAACTTATCACTGACAAAATAAGAGTTACCGTTCAAAACTTTCGTGATTAAAATACCGGATTATCTGCATTTATCAAAACCGGTTGATTTTGAACTATTGATATCTTCTGTATAGACAATTTGTACTTTTGTGTTTTCTTCATGAGCATACACTGAACCAAAACTTCAACTTAGGGAGCAATACTTACGATACAGCATATCAAAAAATATCCTGCGAATACAAGAATTGTGTAACCATATACGTTGCAGACGGAATCACTGATGTACCGAGAAGAAAAACTGCTTCCGTTCAGAACCACCAAGTTGTTTGAACTCTTTCCATTCTGTATTGTTTTCAGGCATGTAAATATTTCCTTATTAAACCGTTAATATTTAATGAATTTGCCCCTCTATGTTACGCTACGCAATTTGTTTGCTACTCCCCGCACAAAATTACTCTGCAGAGACTGCAAACAGTAAGCGTTAGAAGATGAGTCTGACTAGCTCATTCCTCCAATCCTAAATCGCAATTAAGTGGATTTTCTAAAGTAAAAATAATATTTACTTCTTACAGCAAAGACATGATCATTCGACAGACTGGATATTCGCTGTTAATGATTTTGAAGGATTTGATTGGCCATAGCATCTCTGAAGTATTTGACATGATCCGTCCCATGATTCCTGTGACGTTTGCTAGTGTATGTTATTTTCTAGTTCTGATGGTTTTTTTTTATTCCACGGTGAAAAAATGTCCCACACTAAAGAATCAAACATTTGCTCAGATTTTGGAACGACAAAACAACAGTTTCGAGCTAATTTCCATCCGACCCATTAGTGCTGGGGAAGCTACCTTAGCAGGCTACGACGATTCAACAAACACTAGTTTGCGGTTGAGAGGTTAGGAAAGAGGACCGACCCCATCCCTATGAAGTTCACTATAAAATTCTCCCTTGATTTTCTTAGGCCAAATGCTTTACATAGATGAGTGGAAAAGTATAATGTTTCTGGCCATACCAGTCATGCCAGACTTGGACAGTTTGTTGGCTGCTGGGCTTTTTATAAACGATTTGTCACTTCATGATTGCAGCAGGTTCGCAGAGTTCGAACCCATTTCGACAACACCACGCAGAATTTTAAAGAAGGACCTTAAATAAATTGCAGAGATTTCGTGCTAGCTGGAACTCAACAATCGGTTGAATTGAAGCTGGCTTTGCACCAAGAGCAACTGAAGACTCAGAAACTAGAGTACAGCATGAAAAAATTGGACAATGAGATGAAACGAACGGACGAGTTGTTGTATCAAATGATACCGAAACAAGTTGCAGATCGAATTCGCCGTGGAGAAAACCCTGTGGACACTTGTGAAGTGAGTATAGCCAAGAACCTACGATTCTATCATATAAACATCTTCAATTATTCTTCACTGTGCTCAGAAGCTTTGGCTAGGCCGCATGAAGTATATGATTTCAGATTTTCAGAATCCGTGTCTCTGAATCTCGGGTTCTGGAACTTGATGGAAGCATGGTGTGGAATGAATAAAGAAATTTGATTCCTTCTGTAGTGAAAGTGAATGGCTTTCTCCGGCTTTTCCTTTCCTTTTTCCGTCTCAGCACTTTGCTTCATTCTTCCGCAACCCCTACACGTCATCCGTTCGGATAAAATGAGCCTAGAATTTGTTTTTCATGACCTCAGGCTTACTCTATTTCTATTTTTTCTAACATCCAGGTCTTTGAAGCAGTCTCCATCCTTTTCTCAGATGTGGTAACTTTCACAGAAATCTGCAGTCGGATTACCCCCATGCTCGTTGTATCTATGTTGAATCATATGTACTCGCTTTTTGACCAACTCACAGAGAGGAATGGAGTCTACAAGGTTGGTTGCTTGCACGTTTCAAAATGTTCTCAACCAGTGTTTATAGAATGCTCAACTCGGTTGGTTTATCTGTACGAATTCTTTTCATGTAGAAATAAATATGATGGAGAATTCGCTGCGAAATTTTCATTTAACATAGATCAACTAACTATGCATTTTTGTTTCCCTCAACAGGTGGAGACAAGTAATTGATAAACTTTTACTCAAACAACCGATTGAAACAATTCATCTAAGCCAATCTAAGGCAAAGTAGATTCATGCATGTTAATGGGCTAAGTGAGGCTTTTACTTACTTGATTTTAGTCGGGGATTCCTACATGGTCGTCTCTGGCGCACCGAATAAAATAATTAATCATGCAGAGAGAATTTGTGACATGGCTTTGGACATGATTGATGCCTCCAAGGGAATATTTGACCCAAGCCGAGGTAATTTATCCAATAATATGACAAAGTTCTGCAGAATTTAAGTTATTTCCGATATTTCTATTAATATGAAGATGGAGAACACTTAAAACTCAGAGTAGGAGTTCATTCTGGAAATGTTGTGGCAGGTGTTGTCGGGCTAAAGATGCCACGCTGGTGTCTTTTTGGTGACACTGTCAATACATGCAAGTTACATCATATTCTGAGAATTTGTTAAATTTATAATAACTTGATGCTTAAATGACTCATGTCGAACGCAAGACAAGCTGACGCTTACCATATTTGATAGTTCGTTTAGCCCTATGTTTGGGGAAATAAAACTTTTTTCACCGAAATACCAAAATGCATTATGTAATTGGTTTAATCGTTGATAGCCTCTCGAATGGAATCGACTAGTGAAGCCTGCAAAATTCAAATTTCACAGAGGACTAGACACCTTTTGCCTTCCCGCTATGAAACACAATATCGTGGTGACGTCCAAATGAAGGGAAAAGGTAAATTTGAAAAATTGGTATGAGTATAAAACATTTTCTAAATTTTCAAAATTAAAATACCACAGGAAAAATGAAAACTTATTGGCTGATCTCTCGTGTCGGAAGGATTTCACTTCCGCTTAGTGATTTAGAAGGCAGTACGGTGAGCTCGACTGCTCCTGTTACACCACGTGGCTTCTCCACTACAAGTATCAGTCAATCCAGTATCTATCATCCAGGTTATTATTCAGGTATGCCGAGCCGAATAGTTTCGGCTTTCGATTCAGGGAAGAATTCTTGCATATTTGTCTTGATTGCCATTCTTACAATTTCAAAATAGATTCGAGCGCGGAATATCGCGATGTGCAAGTACAAGATGAATCCACAGCCTGTTCACAACAAAATGTGAACCGTTCGGTCCAAACGACGCAACCCTTTCGCGAGAAGCAGACAATTAAGCAGTCTGCAAAACAAATTCTGAATAGATTTTTATTTCCGTTTAAGAAGAAGCCTGACAAAATGGAATGTCCAGCTGAAAGTTCATTTTCACAAGATTTAAGATCTAACCATAAAATGCTGTGCCCGAATTGCCAATTTAGGAATATTGAGGATAATGAAACAATGTGTCAATTTTCAATGCCGAGAAGGAGCCATTGTGAAACCGAGCCGCGAAAGTGTTTTCACGGAGGTATTCATGCTGTGCAAAGAAATATGGAGAGCAAGCCTCTTTTTATTCCTTCAACTTGGTCTGAAACTATTACGCGAGGTGTGACTTCTCGGTCCGTTAAAAGTTCACCGGGATCAGCTTGCTCATATCAATCCTATAGAATTCCTGAAGCGTCATTATACGACTCCCAGCAATGTGGGCGTCGAGCCAAGGGTACGTTTCATGTTCATGTCAATTCCTTTTCGCCAGTTATTTGGATGTTACCTGTAACTTTAGGCTGCTCGAATGTGTCAACTATATTCCAGCCATCGTCGTCATTTCCACTTGTGTGTCCACTGGAAGAGGAAAATAAAAATCATGTGCTGACAACAAATGAGAGCAATGTCTCAAATATTCCAACCACAGGAAACAATTCTGAGCAAAATAATACTCAATCCATGACCAATGAAATTACAGCAAGTGGAATGGATTTACGACCTGCTGGACACCTTACACAGGTGGGGATATCCACTATTCGAAGACGCGAGTTTTCGGAGGTCAACAGTCAGACTTGTTCTTTGCTCTAATGCCAATTCCAGACAACAAAGTCTTATTTGTTCTATTCAAATAAATGTCACATTTTGCAAAAAAACTTAAAGCTCACTTAATAGAGTGAACCTGCTGAAAACTAACTTTTTTTTTATTGTATAAACGATGTGTTTATTTTGAGTGGGTCAGGGAAAAATTAGTCCATTGGAAGTACAAGATTGAACCCTGAATACAAAGTAGCCTGTTCGAATTTGAATTGGCCCTTTTAAAATACCGTGATCCGTGAAAACGAAACGCTGCTAAGAAGTTCTGCCAACTTAAATCCAAAGGAATAATGTCATGAAAGTGTATGTGAGGTTTACTTGAATTTAAACTCTGGTTAACTAACCCATAGTCTGGTTACAGAACTTCGGCTGAGACTCCACATGTTAGTTCTCTCCTGAGCTCTCATAATTTTCAACGTACTACCACATATCCTGACCTCGGAAAACTAAAAACTTGCCTATTGAATTGAATTTATGACTTTTAGACACAAATTTTTGATTGTTGGACTTACTAATGAATGAATATTTATTAGAGGACATGAAATATTTGTTTCCTTTCATATTTTGAGCTGACCGAATCGCATAGTTGATTCATTTATTTCATGTTTAGATATTCAATGATCAAAAACAGTTCATTCATATTAAGGCTAAGTAATTGAATCGCAAAAGGTACAACTTCTTACAGGAACAACAACTATTGCAAAACAACATTAAAAATTTGCGAATTTTTCTCTCTGTTTGATTAAATAGACCAATTATCAATGTCAATGTAGAACTTAACAAAAAACTGGCATTTATAGTCAGATATACCCGTAGGTCATGCATAAGACACTGTGTAGTTTACATGACTAACTTTCCAGAAAACTACAAACTTTCGAAACGAATATCGATTTGTCAGAAATAAAACAGCTCCTGTGCCAAAAATACATCTTAATAATGCTTGACTGTTAGATCACAACACAAGTAGCGGATTAGATTATGTAATCTTTCGCATGTAGCACAACCTGTTACGCAAGGCATAATAACGAAATGGAGACGCTAGCATAAATTAAGTTGTCATAATCGAAGAAAGCCTGCAATACTGTAAAAGATGAACGAAATAATAGGTTACAAGGAATTGCAAAATACAAGTTATTCTTAGATTTTGAATGGGAAGAAACAGACAGTGATTTTGATAAATTGTCTTGTCGGATCCATCCGAGTAGAAAAAAGACATGAATCAAGAAAAATATCTTCAGTTGAGTACAAACTATCCAACTTAACAGTTTGTGATAATTGTCGTCAAAAGAATTTTGGTTCAATTATTTCTGGTGAAGATTCAATTTCTTGGGTCGTTCAACGCCAAAAGAACTTCAGTTGGAATTGAATAATTCCCGAAAGCATTTGCAATTGTTGAGAGTTGAGAAACTAACAACCGAGTCGAAAATGTACGGATTACTTTTGGAGAATTTGTCCATGTTCATCAAACTCCAGTGGGGAGAAGCAAATTGGGATGCCGTGAGAAGACATGCTGGAATTGATGCTGCAACTTTCGGCATACATCATGTGTACGCCGAAACCCTTATTCCTAGACTTGCCAGAAGTGCTGTCGCGGTAATTACTATATTCAGAAAATTCTACACAATATTTCGAAAAAAAATCTTCAAAATGGCAACTGACATGTACAATAAAATAACGCAGGTCTTGGAAGTTGAAGAGAATGAATTTTTTGATGCAATGGGAGTCTACTTTGTGGAATTCGCAGGACAATTTGGCTACGATCAAGTCATGTCTGTTCTTGGACGTCACTTGAGAGACTTCCTTAATGGTACTAAAACGAAATTCAAGTCTCTCAATTTTTGTAAATGTGACTCGAGACACACTGGCGTTTCAATTTCAGACTATGTAGCCAAATTATTCTTTTTTTGAAAAATCTGTTTGAAAATAGGTTTGGATAATTTGCATGAGTATTTGAAGTTTTCATTTCCAAGAATGCGAGCACCTTCTTTCTTCTGTGAGAGTGAAACAATTGACGGGCTCATCTTGCACTACAGAAGCAAGCGCCGAGGATTCGTCAATTACACCATGGGACAAATTAAACAGGTGAAATAATTTGAGCTAATTTCTATTTTCTAAAATCCAATGACTCCCACGCCACGTTCTGATTCCGATCACTGGAGATTCATCAACAATTTTTTTATCGGTTCAAAGTGTATTAAAATTTCGAATTGAGTTGTTCAGCCGAGCGATTATAATTTTCTGGAACCGACAATATTTTTACGCCAAGAAATCTTTTCTATTGAATTAATTGAATGCAATCTTTCTGTGTTGTAACAGGTGGCGAAACATTTTTATGATACGGATTGCACCATTGAACTGAGAAGTGAGGAATTGGATGGAGATACTATGCACGTCATATTCCAATTACGTTTTGACAATCGAGCTTATATTAAGGTAGTGCTATAATGACACATCAAAAGATGGTCAATTCGTGATTGCGCCATGTTTTTGCTTATTGAGAAGTTGATATAAGATTGAGGAAACCAATGAAAATTTTGTTTTCAGACGGAATCAATGATGAATATATATCGGGATGATCAACTTCTTCCATTTCGTACATCAATGCTTTTTGAACTCTTCCCGTTCTGCATTGTTTTCAGGCAAGAAAATATAACAAATGTATTTTTTCACAATTTCGTAACGATTTTAGAACTTTATGTTTTGAACTTTGTGAATGAAGTCTGTACATGTAAATATTTTGACGATCGACAGTGAGGATATGATAATTCGACAGACTGGCAAATCACTTTATTTGCTTCTGAAAGGTTTGGTTGGGCTTTGTGTGACTGATTCGTTCGAAATGGTTCGCCCATTGATAGCGTTTACTTTTCACAGCGTAAGATTTGTTTTACGATCACTTTCAGTTTTAGTGCTGGTTTTAGAATGCTAAAGTGCGATTTTATCTGCCGATATTTGATCTTGTAGATCTTGGATCGTCGCAACAATATTTTTGAGCTCATGACTGTGGCAGCGATAAACGATGATGAAATGATGACGAGTGGGTCTATGGACGAAGAAGAGACCGGCACTTGTCTGCGTTTGAAAGGTTAAATATTCAATATAGACTGCCAAAATGTTCAGAATTTATTTAAAGAAGTTTTTTATCTTGTACGAGTAAAATACTCGATTTTTCTGTGAACTGCACAGGTCAAATGCTTTACATTGACGACTGGCAAAGCATGATATTTTTGGCGACACCGGTTATGCCAGATTTGGAAAGCTTGTTGTCTGCCGGGCTCTTCATCAACGATCTATCACTTCATGACTGCAGTCGGTAAATGTTGTAAATTTAGATAGATTTGTGCGAATCATTCAGCAAAATTAATATTTAAATATGTTCTTCATTCAACCAGAGATTTGATTCTTGCTGGAACTCAGCAATCGGTAGAGTTGAAGCTTGCACTTGATCAGGAACAAGCAAAATCAAGGAAATTGGAAGACAGCATGAAAAAGTTGGACGATGAAATGAGACGTACTGATGAGTTGTTGTATCAGATGATACCGCGACAAGTGGCTGATCGTATTCGTCGCGGAGAAAACCCTGTCGATACGTGTGAAGTACGTGGAAATTCTGGGTCCATTGTTGTGAGATTGCAAGGATCATTAATATGATTGCTTTTTTCATCGTTAGGTTTATGACGTGGTCTCGATCCTATTCTCTGATGTCGTTACTTTCACCGAAATCTGCAGTCGGATTAACCCGATGCAAGTTGTATCCATGTTGAATCACATGTATTCACTTTTTGATCAGCTGACCGAAAGGAATGGAGTCTACAAGGTTTGTAGTGTTATTTCTGACAATACATGCATTTGTCACTTCCAAACAAATTCATATAAGTTTAATTTTTTGTGAACTTCCTTTGAAACTAAATCAACTAACTATTTGGTATAATTCGTCAACAGGTTGAGACAAGTAATTGAACAACTTTTATTCAAAACGAGCTAAAACATATGTTATTGGTGCTTTTATTTTTTGCACATTTGGTTTTAGTCGGCGACGCGTACATGGTGGTGTCAGGTGCACCGAATCAAGAGGTCAATCACGCCGAAAGAATTTGTGACATGGCAATGGATATGGTTGATGCTTCAATGGGAATATTTGACCCCAGTCGAGGTACTTTGTATATTTGTCTCAAAAGTAAGACACAGATTGCAGGATGTGGAATGAATTATATTTACTAGCAGTGGGACCCGTGCTACGCACGGGTTTCTTTTTTGTTAAGCCCGTGGAATTTTTGAGTTTGGACATGC
>JAQGCM010001113.1:0-17319 GCA_034699705.1 Hymenaphorura dentifera
GAGTTAACTTCAATTCCTCATCAGACCTGCCTGCTTTGAGGAATTTTGGAAAAAAGTCATCCAGGGCCCAACCCCAAGCTACAAAATGGCTGAAGACCTTGAGTTTATCGTCATCGAATGAAAACGTGGGGTTCACAAAAGCACTTAATGAAGTAGCACTCTCTGAAATGTGTTCTGATTTCCTAAAACTTATCAAACTCGTATTCAGTTTACTTTGTTGGCACCACTCGAATAATTCGTTTGAGTTGATTTCAATTCCTTTAATGTCAATTTTAGAAGCCGGATAACTCCCAGGAGTGCAAGGGCTGATGAAGGTACAAGAAAACGATTCAGCACTATGGTAGAGCCCTTCGTCCGCCAAAAAGCCCCTGAAGTCTACTGCTTGGTACTTCTCAACTATGGAAATCTGTAAAATAGAATTTTGCCATGAGGTCGATCAATGCGAAAATGCGATGGATTTTACAAATGAACGTTTGTAGCTAGTTGAGAATATGTCCTTGCGCGGCACAAAAACACCATTTGTAAAATTTCTTTCTGCACATAATTAGCTAAAACAAAGTCAAGATGACTAATAAAATAATATTAGATGAGTATCAGACATGAGCACTGTGTCTTTTTGTAAAAAGGCATGCGTACTGAACATGTTCTAGTAATTTCTTATTCATCCTGCATGACTGATTCAAAAAATTGATTTCAGTCGTCCGAGACAATAATTGCCAGCAAATTCCAACAAATTGACAAAAATTAACCTGCGAGTGGACCCAAACAATGCATTAGATTCGGAGCACTTTTATTTTGATTGACTCCTTCCCCAATTCTCACTTTTTCAAACTTCAAAACTCCAGTACCGCAAAGGTTCTGAGCTTCAGTGTTTAAAACGTAAAAGTTTTCTCACCGAGCGGTTTGTGTGTGAAATATTGTCAATCAAAAAGATTAAATTTTTCGCAATTTTTAAGATAAAATATGTATCGATATACAGCAAAAAATCGAGCGTAAAGTAGTGAGTTTACGAGAAAAGGTGGACATAATTCGAGTTATAGAAAATGAAATTTAGCACACCAAGGTCAAGCAAGAACGCCAATTAGCACAATCCACCATGTCCACGATATGGAAAAGTAGAGAAATTTTGAGAACTTCCATCAATTCAATAATTGGGCAAACCAAGCTATGTTTCTTTAAGACGATGGGTTTCTGAAGGTCCCTTTAGCATCTTATTAACCGAGCTGGGCCGTATTCTTGAATTTAGAAAGTTAAATGTTGTTCAAAAAACTCCACTATGTTTGCGAATCTACTAAATATTCTTAAAACAAAACACTTTTTCATTCCAATTTCCAAATCGAAGTAAAAGATTCCAAAATCTTACACACATTATCAACATTTTTCTGATTAATATTCTGACATAAACTTAAAATGGCCAATTCTGACTCAAGCCTCGACTTCAAAATGGAATTCCTACCTCCTGTCTTATCCAAATCAAAACCTAAGCCATCTTAAACATCTTAAAAATTAAGTTGTCTCACCTTGGGGCTTGGGTGTGAAATATTGTCTGACATCTTTACCGAAAATCAGAGTTGGATATTCACCGCTTTTCTGAATAGATTTGAGCAATTTGAAGAGATCAAATTGTAAGGGAGAAGAATCGTCTAGAGTCCAGAATCAGGAATATGCTTACGCAAACAACAACTCTTCTTTAAATCGAGTTGCTCTTTCAAAAACTTAACATTAACACATTATGCCTTTCATTATTAGAAAATATCAAAATTTGCACGCAACGCGTGGTGAAATGTATGAATGAAATGAATGATAAAAACTAATCGCTCGAAGTCCAAGATCATTTCGTAAGCCCAGAATTGCGCAAGAGAATCTTAATAACTCAAGGTTAGTCAACACAATCGAGTGAATTTGGTTAATTGTGGTTGACCGTGGTTGATATTGCCATGATTGACTTCTGGACACCTGGATTTCAGAACACTTCAGATTTCATTGGAAAGTCAGATACAAAACCATACAAGCAATTAAGACTGACTATAAACTTTCCAGTGATGTACGCTTCCGGTCAGAGGATATGTCGACCGACCTGATGCCTGATGCGATAAGTCAGAGGTTTGGCATACAAATTGAATTTTGTTGATGTCAAATTGGCATACGACGTTGCGTCGACCGAACGGACGTATCATCTAGCGAGAAACTATCACTCGAAAGTTTTTCGGACGTGATTGATCAAAGCAATTAATTCAACCGCTCTCATATCCTCTAAAATACAGAAAAGTTGATTCAGAATCGGACACCTTTCTGTTGTTCCCCATTTCTTCATAACAGATCTGACTGTAAAGATATGCTCTTACTTTTTAAACAGGGCGTCCTTCTCTCGATTTCATGATAGTGAGGAATATGCACGATAAAAAGTTTGTAGAGCTCTTCTGATCGAGTACATAAGACACCGAAAATTGGAACTAAATTAAAATTTTCTTTTGAGATATCGACTGCTTCACCATTTAGAATTTGTAATATCAACTGAAATGTCCTATGAGTTAATTTCAATTCCTCATCAGAAATTCCAGCCTCGATGAAGTCGGCGAAAAAGTCATCCAAGGCCCAAGCCCAAACCGCAAATCAGGTGAAGACTTCTGAGTTTGTCTTCACCGAATGAAAACTTGGGGTTCAAGAAGGCACTAAATGAAGTGGCACTCTGCAATGTATTTTGATTTCCTGGAACTTATCAAATTCGTATTCAGTTTACTTTGCTGGCACCACTCGAAGTTTTTTTGAGCTGATTTTAATTCCTTTAATGTCAATTTCAGAAGCCGGAAAACTGCCAGGTGTGCAAGGACTAATGAAGGTACATGGAAATGATTCCACACTGTGGTAACGCCCATCGTCAGCCAAAAAGTTTCTGAAGTCTACTGCTTGGTACTTGTCAAGTATGGGAACCTGCAGAATAAAATTCTGTTATGAGGTCATTAGATCGATGCTCTAAGTTCTTGCTCAACATGAATAATTTACTTCATTGATTTAAACACGTTTGAGACAATAGTCAAATAGTGGGATTAGAAAAACGCTCCAGTGGTTCGATGCACAAAATGTAATCAGATCAGCTACAAAATAAACTTTAGTATTTTTCAAAATAACGAATTATGCCAAAACAAAACTCAAAACAAAAATATAATCCAAGCAATTTTATTTTGATCATTTTGATTGATTACGGCCCAACTCTCACTTTCTCACTTTTCTCCTTCGAAATTAAATTCCAATTCCGCATTCTCAGCTTCAATTCAGGATTAAAAATGAAGGGGTTCTCACCTTGGGGTTTGTAAGTGAGATATTCTCAGACACCTTTTTTAGAAATCAGGTTCATTGAAAATTGTTCACATCTATTCCGAAAAGAAGTGAAAATTGTTCAAAATTTGAGCAATTTTGCGGAGATCATACGATCGCAGAGAGTCAAGAAGATTGTTACAAGCAAAAATATTAAAATCGAACAAGATGATTAGTTTAAGTTGAAGAGTGTCAAAAAAGTAAACGTAACTTCATGTAACCGGCTTCATGCAACGCCTAAGCGCACAACAACTTTAAATTATGTTTTATTGAAGGCTGTTGAATGACTTAGTTGGGCATAATGAACAAATCAAGGACATTCAAGAATCAAGACCGAATTCAATATACAGTCACATTCAAACACAAGTAAAATATTTCGAATGGATTCCATTCCCGGAGTCAAAGTCCCAAGAATTGAAGCGATATATTGCCGGGTGAATCGCAATGAAGACCCGTAGTCCCGTTCCCGTTGCAGAAATATTTAAACTAGCGAATTTCGCCTCACTCGAGATCGCACAAATCATCCGAACAACCGCAAGCGGATGCGGAACCAGAACGTAATGATAATGAACAATCTAAAAGTCGTACTTCCGGTTTTTTCTAACCTTGGCTTGCCTAGCCGCAACAAGTGAAAAGTTCGCTGTATCAGTCACGTCGGTCGGTAAGATCAAACGTGGAAACGTGTCTGCCAAAACATGTAATCGTTGAATTCAATGTGCAATGTGCACGTCGGAATTGGACGACTTTCCACAGTTGCAAAGTGTAGTGCTTGTTTTCCGATTCGATTGCTCTATTTTTTGCATTGTATTAGTCGACTGATCCGATTTGTGAAATTGATCAATTGCGATTGGTATCGAAACTCGAATCGTTGATTCTTAGAGAAAGTCAAAACAATTTCAGAATGCGAATTCTGTTCAGACATTTATCCGGAATCCAAATTGCTACTCATCAACTCAATTAAAATCAACTCAAATTAACTTGTACTAATTAATCTGCAGTTCTCAGTTCTTATTTTGTGAATGCAATTAATCATATTAAACGTGCATCGGTATGACTGCCACAGGGGACGACTTGGACGGAGGTTGAGTAAAAATTAGCCAATTTCGGTTTGTGACATCAAAAATTCCTGTTCGCACAACAGAAACTTGTTAAATTCCAAACCCAAACAAAAAAGAACGTTTTTCTGAGACTGTAAATTATTACTCACCGGCCACTACTGTCTTTGAAAGATCAGGCTTTGTAGCAGATCTGTAAATCGGAAAATCTGGGTCGCTTTGATCACTCAAGATGTCCTTCAAGATTTCAATTTTGTATGGTTTCTCATGTTTCTCAATCGCCTGCAAACGTTTGCAACTGCTGTTAAACTCAGGGTCTCCCAACTGCGGCACCTTCAGTCTGATGTATCTGTAATAAAAGAAGTTACATAATTTTTCTCATTCTGTAACTTTTGCAAGTTTTATTTGAATGTTAAAATACCTATTGCAGTGAGCATAACACTGGCCAACTGGCACTTCGAAAACGTTTAATTGTGATTCCAGAGATTGGTCTGGAGGTGCTACTTCAACATTGAGCCAAACACACGGTCCTTTCCCATTAACAAATGCAACGTTTAAACTAAATCCGTCCGAAGTTCCGGTTCCAGAATCACGAAGAATGTCTAAGACTTCTGCCATGTTTGATGATCCCAAAACGGCGCGCGTGAGAAACGTTCTGGCTGGAAACAACGAAAAAATATCCGTTCAAGTTTTCTGAGGTATTTTTATCTCACACAACAGAATATTTTGCAAATTGGCTCTGCAAAATTATATAGACCGCGTACGAGTTTTTCCAGGCGCGGGTGTCGCCGGATACAAGGTATTGATTGAGTAAATCATCCCATGCTGATTAAAACCCATGGTGTAGCCGGGTAAATGACCTGGATAGGTCAAGGTTGAGAATTTTTCCAGAGTTGCTCCATTTTCATCAACAATGTCAGCCGCAACTATGTACACATTGTTGGTAAATTCAATCGAAGTATCTTCGGTATGACCCAGTGAAATCTATGCAATTTATGCAACAAATTATTCAAATTGCCAAAAAAAAAGGAAAATTTTCAATTTTCAAAAGAACCTGCAGGCGACTAATTACCTCATCAACACCACACATAACGCTAGTACAACCGATGCCTGCTTTTTCTTTCTTCTCTAGAAATTCACGCTCAGCATTTGGTGGAACAACGATCGATTCCAAGTGCATTAGGAACAACTATGCGGAATTAAATTGGAATTTTTAACAGAATTTTGCAAATTTGCAACAAAACAAGCACATTGCACATGCTTAATTAATGTTCACCTTATAAAATGGAGACTTGGATCCATCCGCCATTCCTTGCAGTTCGGCTACATAATTTGGAAATTTTTTCCGACATACATCCAAAGTGGTGTCGTAAATTTTCCTCACATTTTTGCTCGAGTAGGACGGAATGAGCACTTCATTCAGAAATTTCCAGCTTCTCAGGATTTCTTCAATCATACTTCGGAATTGACGTCCCTACCAGAAACCAGTAAACACAATAAATTTTTCACTGCTGAAATTTAGTGCGTCCAATGCAAAAATGCAAATTTGACTTGCAATCGTGTAGCCGACTTCATAGTGGGTTCCCCGGACATGCAGTATTGGAATTTGGTTTAATGATTTTCCCTCTGGAATTTTTTTAGTCTGAGATTGGTTCGACATTTTTGCAAAATTGAAATGCTACTACTTGATCTACTACAACACAAGCAAAAAACTTAAATTTCAAATTGTGCAAGTTCAATAGCTCGCAGAAAATGAGAAACAGCAATAAAGCAGATTTGTGAATCTCTGGCTATCACTTTCGCAATGCAGAACAGATTACAAAATTGCAATTGCACGACTGTGGTGCAAAGCGACGTGCGCCACACAAAAGTTTCAACTCTTGCAAAACAATATACTAAACTTGCCAGTACAAACAAATTAATGCAATGTACAGAATTTACAAGGAAAGTTTGACAAACAATGATGTGGTTGGCATTGAGTCAGGCTCAGCCCGATAACCGAATTCAGAAGGTTAAATTCCCCCTAAAAATAAAATGTGGTGGTTTCTGTTTCAAGTATTTGTCATATTTTTTACACCTCCCGTCGTGTTCGTTTTCCTATTAAGCAATGTGCATTTAAATGCAAGTGTGCTTAAGCTGAGCTTAATGTTTAATCCGCACTTGACACGATTATGACTATGATCATTTTTATGTTAGAAATGAAAGCCCAGAGAAATCACCCTAAATTCTCCGAGGTCGAGCGGGTCGGCTATGAAATTAACGACGATTAGTACCAAGGAGAATTTACGTTTTGTTCGAATTCTCCTTGATTAGTGCAATGATTCTTGACGATTTGAGCAAAGTCTACAATAAAAAGCCGTTTGCAAAAAATAGTAAAAACTCGACCTTTACAGAATCTGATATTTTAATAAAAAAAACTATTCGCAAGACACAACGAATATTTGCATTCAATTTCATCTTAGCATTTATTATTCAATATTAGATTAGTACGTGTTGGTTTAGGCTTTTAGGGTACAAAAAAACTACTGAACAGATTGATTTATGATTTCAATTTGTGAATTAACTATTCAGGCAGGCAATAAAATTCGTTTTCCTTCTATGACATAAACTTATTCAACTTTTACTATACAGAGTGATTCAGAAATAGTGTACGTGTAACCCCATCACACAATTTACGGTGGTGTTACATTTTTAGTTAGCCCTTAGTGCAACCGCACTGTATATTCAATCCTCGCTGGCATCAACAAAGTCCTCATCGTTGGCATCTTCGCTGGTTTCCATCAAATCCTCAAGTGCATCGTCTAATCGACGTTGTTCAAGATTCTTTCTTGCTCTCATTTTCTTGGGTTGTGAGACAACCAAATCTTCCTCGCTGTCTGGATCATGAACATGGACTGGCCTCTGTCTCTGACTCCCAGCTGGGTATCCGGGAATGTGGTCAGCATGCTTCCATAATTTTCCCTTGGAGATAATCAGAGGGTTGTCGACACTGCCCAACACTCCTGAATCCATGAACAGCTTCATGTCGACGGTCACATGGAGTGTGGCAACGAGTGTGATTGCGATTGATAAATATCGTATCGTGTTCTCATCCAACATTTGAAGCATTTCAGTCATGAGTGTCAACATATCAATGCTAGTCTCGCCGTCTTGAGTCGGTTTTCCATCACGCTGCATAAGAAACGAATAGAACGAATTACAATTTAAAACGAAATCCACCACTTCGCCAAACGAGTATCAAAATGGTAGCTTACGTCCAGCTCCAAACGTTGTTTTAAAATTTTTGTTATGCAATCCTTCACTTTGACAATATTGATTGGCTTTGGTCTTCGAGCATACTTGAGAGATTCAGCATCTGAGAACTGCAAAATCGTAATGTTTTGTTTACCAACTGAAAAATGTACGTTTCATATGAACCATGCAATGCATGTTTGAAATGAAAACAAAGAAAGTATTCTACTTACCCGACTCAAGGCGTATTCCTCTGCCTCAGAACCAAAGTTGAACCCAGTACTTCCCTTTTCGGGTAGCATCTTGTGGCGACGGACTGCATAAACAATCACAAAAAAATCACATTGTTAAGTCTCGTTTAAAGTTATATCATTTTCATAGATGTTGGCGAATTTTCAATAATTTCTGTTCAATAGTTTTAGAAAAAAAGTAGAAAATACTCACAAATATCAAGATCTCCCTCACTAATAGCGTCTTCGTTGACACCCAGCTGCTATGGTCAAATCAATATATTCAAAATCAGAAATAGTAAAATAAAATTAACAACCACGTCGAAGTGGTTGAAGTTTTCATTTTTGGCGTGGGGAACCTCACCGCATTAAATTCCTCATCAATCTGACGAATACTCCTCTCAGCCTCCGCATTGCCAAGTTGAAAACTTTGCCCAGCGTCGTGAGGGCCGTCATCCCCACCGATACTATCTCCATCAGATTCCTTATCCTGGTCCTTGTCCTTATCCTTTTCTTTTGCTTCCTTAGCTTTTTGTTCACGTCTTAACCTTTGTCGCTCTCTTTCTGCACCAATCCCTTCGAAAATATCACGATCGTAGTCTACAAAATACCTGGAAAGTAGAAACAAATTTCAATGATTGGCAACTCGTCCGAGTAAATTCAAAATCCAGTCAAACTTACTTGGTCAGACGCTCGACTGGAGCATGACCTGCGTAGAAAGCTCCTTCGAAGGCATCATTGAACAAGTCATCCTCCAAACCGTCTACGTCGTTGCAGTCATCCATGAACGGAATAAGTGGCTGAACGTCAGCCATCCTCTGCATCTCCTCTTCACTGATTTCGGTTCTCTCGTAGGCGACTGGATCATAGCGGTGTTTAGGGTCGTTCCAATCCATTTCCAAAATTTTAACGGGTTCTTGCTTGCACTTCTTAACCTTAGCTGTTGTAGGATTGAAAAGAAACGATCACCCAATTAATGTACCCGAAATTAGACTACGATTCAAGGCTTCAGAGCTAGATGTATCATCGAAATCTTACTAGCATCACCGCGTTTTATTGGTCGGCGATTGCGGACGAAGTTCGGGCCGCTCCATCCATAAATATCCGGTTTGATCAACTTGTAATTTTTTAGAGCATTGTAGTAGACATCAACATCATCCAAAGACGAAACGTCTCGAATATTCAGTGGCTTCAACTCCCCATCCACATTGACAGGAACGTAGTCGTCTTGAAGGTATTCAGCAATCTCCTCCACTAATTTTGACCAAATTGTTACAATCTCCTCGTTAATAATATACAAAATTTATTGTCAGATGCTAAAAACCTACGGTCAACTCCTTCAAGATGATGTGGCGTAATATTATGAACAGATTGTGAGCCTCCAGGTTCGTCATCCAAGTCCATATCTTCTGAACCACCAATGCCTTCGCCAACGTGACCTTCTGAATACCGAATTAAGTCCTCACGACGCATCGACAGCCTTTCCCTGAGTTGTCTGCGCTTCTCCAACATTTTTGCTCGCAAGTTTTCATCCTTATTTATTCCTACGGCATTGAGTGGATTTCCCTGTATTCAAGAATTGGAAATGAACTCGAAGAAGGCGCCAAAAAGTGAACCAATTAAAATAAATTTTGTCTTACTTACCCAAACATCAATGCATTCGACGTCGAATTTCCCTTTTGCAAATCGAAGGAAAGGCAGTGTTTCCATAAGGCCCATTGCAGACGCTGCAAAAATTCATAGCGCAGAATTAGTTACCATTTGCAATGCAAACATTGGGTTTTGTACACAGAACAACAAAAACAAACTATTTGGATCATACAAATTACTTACTGTTCACGATGAGTGGATTGAAGGGGAGTTGATTTAATTTGGTACCAACGCAATCCCTCCGTTTCTCTTCCATATGAGCTTTTGAAAAAACTGCCCTAAATTTTGCACCGAAATTGAAACAATTAGTTTAAAATCACATAGAAGTAATGAGTGCAAAAAGTTTCCAAAACTCACGAGGCAAAATCAAATTTCTTTGAGCCTAGAGCAAATGCGTCAAACCCTTCTTTCATCGTTGTCCGACGCATTTCACCGTTGTCTACTCCCCTCGTATCTTCCATAACGAATTGGTCATCCGACCCAAGGTTTTTATTGACAATCTAATTTTAATAATAATTAAGAATAAAATTCTTGAGACTTTCTCTACAATACAACTGAAAAATCAAAATGAAATTATTTACCCTTTCATTATCCCAGTTCTTTGGGATCATAACACCGCCGTCTAAAAACTCAAATTCCAATTCTTCATCTCCCAGCTCAAATCTAGTTCGATTCATATCGTCGTCACTTTCATTGCCTGCCCCTTCTTCCATGGAGTCATCCTTGTCCCTGTCTTGGTCAATAACTTCTCCACGCTTTTTCTTTTTCTCAGCCACACTCTCAGCCAATATTAGGACAGTGTTCGCAGTGTGTTCGACACGACACGTAAAAATCTTAGCTCCAACTTCTAATGCTTTTCCAACTTTCTAAATACAAAAAATGTACAAGAAAATAGCATCTTCAATCGCTTCAAAATTGCTGCTTTTAAAAAATTGTAATTATTATACGGTCAACGGTAGCGTCGCCGATCGTACCTGCATGTTACTCTGGTCAAAACCCTCCATTTTGATAACTTCATCGAAACACTCAATGAGCTTGAGATTGAACGCATTTAGTGGAGTGATTTTCTGAAAATTAAAAAAAAATCAGCAATACGCAATTTTTGCCACTGTTTAAACCACGACACACTATTTTCAATTCTAATTTTCAAATTAATTCTTTTTACTCACGTGCGACTGAAAAAGTCCACAACACTCATTTAGAATTTCTTCTAGAGCCACTGGATCCGTGATTGTTTTGTCTGGCACGTAGACCGGGACTTTTGCCAATTCATAGGTTCTTGCCAAGTGGATTTCAGAGGATGGGGGCGGCGGAACAAAGTCACTTTCGGCCATGCTCGAATCTAAACTCGACGAAGACATTTTTTGCCTTCAAGAATCCACTGACACCCTCAGGCCACTGACTGTGTAAACTGATGGACTGGCTCACTTCAAAACTGACGAGACGAGTGACTGACTGGCAACTGCTAACTGTCAACAATCTGTTTGTCTGCCTGCCTGCAGCCTGGGAAAAACAAACTAAAGAAAACACAAATTACGTAAAACTTGTTCTGTACTTGTACTTCTACTATTCAATTATTTTGTAACTATTTTTAATTGACTCACTTACTTTTGTTGTTAGTTTGTGGTTAACTTACTCACTTTTTGCTTTTCTTTTTGTTCAAATTTTTGCTTCTTCTCTGCTCACTTTCACTTTCAACTTTGAAAGTCAATTTCGGAATGAGAAAAATGTGCTTGTCAATAATACATGAGCATGAGCCGTTAGCAAAATACAAAAGAAAGAATTTTTGGTGTTCTTTTGATGCCCGCCGACGACCACAAATTGGCGCCAAAGTTTTGTGCTCTCCGCTAGAAAGCTGCCGCTGTTTCCCGCACAACACACGGACACGGCACGGACAAGAAATGCAAGAATGCTAATTGAGCTGGGGTTCTTAAATAATTTTTGCAAAACTTGCACAAATTATTATTATTCTAATTCTTTATAATAATCTTGTAATTTTTTGCGATGTGTAGTGTAGTAATAGAAATTTCAAGTCATTCGAAATCCGCAATTCAATGTGGTAGTACAACTATAATGCCTGCCACCTGCGCCCTATATCCTGCTGCGTCTTTCTGAGCTTTCTGAGGGTGAACTTATAACTGTTATAACTAAATTATGGACATTAAGTTCGCGACGGACTACGAGAACGACTGAAAGCCCTCAGCAAACTGCAAAAAGTTTAGAAATTACCAAACTGTTACGAAATATTATAAAAATCATTCCGTAAGTCAAAGACAGTGCGTATTTTGTAACTCGATCGTCGTCATTTAAAGAAACTTTTGCACTCGTATACAAGCTGTAAAACTACTGTATGGAATATTTTGGAATTCGCGATTCTTATGAATTCCTCAGAGTTCTCTAGCTGACCCGACAGTGCGCGCATGCATGGTGCGGTGCTTGTTGAATTCCGAGATTCCGATCCAGCACGTAGAATTGTTTACACCATAGCATTGTTTAACTCTTTTGCAAACACTTTCTGGAATTTGGTCCGGAAGGGAATGGCAGTACCAGCCACCATGGAGCTCAGTAGCAAAAAAAAATGGTTTTTACACAAAATACGGCTGCTGTTGTTCATTTATTATTTTTCATGGCTATTTATCAAAACGGTTCCAATGGTGCAACCAAAAATTTTCAATCCAAATTGACGAGTTCAATTGTATCTGAAGAATCTGATGAGTCCAGCATAATTTCTGAATCAGTTGAGTCTTCACCATCATGCCTATTTGCGGTCGCCTCGTCAAGGCGACGTTTCTTGGCCAGCGGTACTGGGAAAGGTTCGGCGAACGTTGAAGATGCCCGCTTTCCTTTGTATGGGCTCTGGCTCTGTTCTATTTCCATCACTTCAGAAGGTTGTTCCTCTGGCTCAATTAGAATCAGATCATCGTCATCCTCAACTGTGCTCACATCATCTGCAATACAAAATAATCATGATAGAACACAATTCTGTGCTTAGAAAACGGCATTTGTGAAAAATAAAATTACGTTTAGAGCCACGTGAAGTTGAAGGTCCAGCCTCTTCCGTACCATTGGTGTCATCAGATGAAGATTTTGGAGCGGACTCTTCCTTGGGTATGAGCTTGGAGCGATCGCCAATGATTTGAAATAGTTCACCCAACGTTTCACGATTCTCTTCATCTTCTTTCATTTCAACAATCGTTATGATCAAGTTGTAATTTTGAAGAAAATCATCACATTTCAATCGTGTTCCGTCTCTGACATTGAACTCCTGCAATATTATAAACGTACTAGGTCAAGCGTCAATTCAGCAAAAGCTCCAAACAAAACTAACAAAGTAATTAACGAATTAGCCGAGTCCTTACTTAGACTTTGTCGGACCAACTATTTTAAGTCATTTGGTCAACCAAACAAAACCATTTTGAGATTGTCCAAAATAGAGGGGTCACAATAAAAGCCAGAAATGTGGGAAGTTCCCATTCCCACTGGCAAATGTTCTAAAACGCGAAGAAACATCACATACTTATTTTAAGTTTCTCTAGTTCAACCCCATGCAGGTTACTCAACACGTTCTTCATTGGGAATAGAAACGAGTTAATCAAAATCTGTCTAAAAATAATTTGAAATTTGAATAAAAAACAGGAAAACTGAATGCAGAAGTCGATGTAATGAAAATAAATTTTGTAGAACCAGGAGTGAGTGAGGACAATTCACATAAACGTTAACATTCATAAAGGGACTTTACACTATGTAATTTTTTCAGACCAACCCTTGTGCACTTTCTAAAAGCAGTTTCACAAACTCTGATTTGTTGACTCAAATGACGTAATAAAGTTGGGCGACCTCAAATATGGTATAACACTTCGGTTATTTTGATTTTAAAGTAAAATTGCTAAACGAACCTGAAGGAATTTATCCGCAATGTCTTCAGTCTCTCCCTCTTCACTTGAAATGAGAATTGTGCCTAACCATGGGATAATCGAATGTAAATATAGGTTCAAATTGTTAAGATCTCAAAAAAGCTTTGTTGCGCAATATAATTACCTTCACCGTCATCGATTTCCACATCTGGGGCAACCATATTCAATTCCTTCTTCAAAACTCGCTCGCCCAGCATCCGAACTGTCATTTTCGAAGTGTCAACTTTCACAACAATCTATGAGATTTCCAAAAGTAGAAGGCATGAGATACCACCACCAATCACAATTTATCCACATTTCCATTGTGTTAACAACAATGAAATATGCGCGCATACTGTAAATGTAAAACTTACTTCTGGTTTCTCTGTACAAACGAAACATTTCGGATTAGGAGCAACAATTGGATCAACAGCAAATAATGTTTTCTTTGCACTCGGACGATTATTCACGTAGAGCTGCAGAACAATACAGTATATTAAGAAAATTAGAAAACTAGGACGAGGATTTTAAACCTAAAATTTTAGCAGTCTAATTTTGTACTCACTGTGGCACATTTGTGATATTGTTCGCGGAGCACGGTGAAAGCAGTCATCACGACCAAACCAGCCACGATCGCATTCGTGGAAGGAATTGCAGGAATAATGTTTCCGGCCATTGCTGTAATTTCACAAAATTCGAGTGTTCGTTCACACAGTTCACAGAAAGCAGCAATGGATCAACGATTTTAATTTAATTACATTTGGTGTCAAAACGACTCTTTTGCTCAATCCCAAAAATGTGAGATCGAATGTTGGAACAGGCGGTCACAAAGTCCATAGCAGGTTCGTCGTCCTTGTCCCAAATCAAATTTTCATCCTCGCCTCCTTTCTGTTTGTCAAGGAAGAGGAGCAAAGTTATTTTAATTATTGCTATTACAGCATATGAAGACAAAATTCGAATGTAAAAAATTGACCCACCGAAATTCGTTCTTTCAAGGCTTCACAAGACTCTTGAAAAACGCGAGCACACTCAGCCATACTCCAAACCCGTTGATCTTTGAGTCCAGTGTTTTGGGTTGAAGTAGAACGACTGCTCGAAGCAACTGCGAAAACCAAATACAAGAATTAAATTTCGTATTTAAGCAAACATGTGGAGAACGAGAGCAAAAGAATGTCAAAACTCAAATTAATTCCTTACCAGCATCCGGGAGAGCATTCCAGACCAGCGGAACAGGTTTTTGTCGCGGTCTATTGAGCCACAAATTTTCCATGGACAACAAGTAAAGAATGTCATCGTGGAACAACTTTTGAAACAATTTATCAGCTGCATAGTCCACAGTATGAGCCCATTGTCTCGTTGACACTTTGGGAGCACCAGTCGCACTGGCACCAGTACCGTTACCATTGGTAGTTCCATTACCGTTGGTTCCATTTGACACCTCTTCAAGGGCTGCCTTACCAGCTTGGCCCACGGCCTCTGGGTCCGCAGAGTCAGGGGACACGTCTTGGTCAGGGTCTGGCACGCCGAAGAGCTGACTGTAAAATTATTTAGAACAAAATTAGAGTCAAGAAAGTCAACTTTTGACTTTAGAATGAAATAAAAAATTGACAAACTTGAAAAGATGTTTAGCCCAGACAATGCAATGAATTGGTTCGGACGGTGTGTTTCTGATTGTGCATCCAGGGAATGTTTTTTGATGAGGTCGATTCGTACAATCATAACATTCGCTCACTCCTTTTTTGTGCAGCTGAACAAACCAAAAATAAGCATAAAATTAATATTTCAAATAATGAAAGTAAGAACTCAGATAAACCTCAGTAAAATCTGAAAAATGAAATACTCAACTCACCGAAACGTGTCCTTTATAGCCGGCAGAACCAGACTCGATGAGTGGAACATTTGCAGCCAAACACATTCGATTAACATGACTTCGTGCAGCTCGATTGTCCAGCGCATTCATGACGAGTGCAAATTGTTTGTAGAAATTCAGGTCGTACTTTTGCCTACAAAATGAGCAGAGTAGAGTAGTCAGATTAGCTTTTCTTTTCCACTCTTAGTAGCCCATCCCTAGAGGAATACATTGTTGGGCCAATTGGCCAAAGATCTCTCTCAGATTCTCAGACTGACAAGACGACTAACCCTGTAATGCTGTCATGGTAGGCTGTAATATCGACGGCTGAATTAAACCAAAGTGCTGATTCTTTGGCCACAAGAGCCTTGGGCTTCCCAACATGTTCTTGACGAAACAAAAACTGACGATTCAAATTACTGACGTCGATCGTGTCCAAATCAATCTATACAGGATGACACAAAATATAATCAAATTAAGATATTAGTCCCCTTCTGCCTTCCACTTCCAACGTTCCAATAATAGCAAAATTACAAGTTACAAGATCAGCAAAAATACTGAAAAATTAGAAAAGTGTCACTTACGATATGAATAAATTTGAAGCCAGTGAGGACCAAATTTTTGAGAAGTTCACATCCGATTCCTCCAGCTCCAACCACCAAAATTTTGCTCTCCCTGATAAAAGACCGAAGGTCGGTCGGGATGAGTCCGTGTAATTCTGTTGCCATTTCTTTCCAAGTCCAACTCGACCACTAACAAACGACAGCTTTCAAAATCAACTGATTAACACTGCTTGCTACTAATTTGCTAATCACACCAACGCAACAATTGGATCAAAGTCCACGCTCGAGCTTGTTTAATTGTTGACTGACTGACTGACCACAATTGACAAGGAAGTGACAGACAATCTGAGAAAAGTAGGAATTCTCAGAATTCTCACGCTTTCAAACTCAAAGCCAGCAAAACTTCGAAGTACCCGGAATCCCGGCTTTCACGCAACTACGGCTTGCATTTCATGCGCTGAATTCAATTGAGACAAAAATTATTGCATTGCATTGTTGCAGCATTCCCCAGCTTAGCCCATCAGCTACGTAACTGACTGAAACTCATTGTTGCATGATGTCAGAATCGCGGAATGATCGGGATTAGCCATGAAACTTGAATATTTCCAGTTAATTCAATAATTGAAATATGAAATTCATGCAATCAAATGTTTTTTTTTGAGGACTCCATTCCATTCCATGCACCCCCGATTCGGAAATATTTTGACCATCACAAATCACACAAGATGATAAAAGCGCAGTGCAGTGTTCCGCTGTGGATTCTTCCACCTACCTCGAGGAAAGTGGAAAAAACTGGTGGACGAAAGTGGACGATACAAAAGAAAATTTGGGCAAATCCGAAGAAACTACATCTTCCACAGGAAACAATCACATAATAGCTTGACTTGTTAAACCTAGATTTAGATTCGTTGATTAGATAGAACCTGCACTGAACCCCGAATGCCCGGATTAGTGCGTATTTAATTAAATGCAACCTAATTATACATTTCTGCACAGTTTGTAGACGCGGACCACGTACTTGCGAAACTGCATACGCAAATACTCAAGCTAGAGAACGCTGAATTCGTACAATATTTCTGAATATTCTCGCATTTCAAAATATTCCATCCAGTAGTTTTCGGATGTTGTAACAACCTGTATGTTAGTACAACAAATTACGATGCGTTACAAAATAAGCTCTGACTTATGGAATGGATTTTGTAATGTTTTGTATCATTATTTGGTAATTTCTAAACCTTTTGTGCTCAAGCCGTTGTTTGTATAGTTCACCTGTTCACCCCTAAGGCGAAGGGCATAGCCCAAGCATTGTATAGTTGAACTAATATATGTTATGGAATTCCTTCCATTAAGATCATTACCGAAACTGGTTGGAAAATGAACTAAACAGTCCTGTGCTTAGCACAGAAAACTACGGAAGGTTTAGTTTTCTAGTTCTAAGTTTAGTTTTCTAGTTCTATTCTAAGTTTAGTTTTCCACTTTCCATTTTGTCCAAGTCTTCCATTTTATTACCTTCCTGTCCTGAGTCGGAGGCTG
>JAQGCM010001114.1:0-17301 GCA_034699705.1 Hymenaphorura dentifera
CGCACTCCGCACTCCAAAAAAGTCTTGCCTTCGCACTCGCCTTCGCACTCCGCACTCCCGGAGTGCGGACAACTATGGATCTGGATTGATTGTTTTTGATTGATTGGTTGTTTTATGCATTCTACTTTGGTGCGAATATTTTAGTCTTCACCAACAAAATGACCAAAATCTAGAAAACATTTGTCAAAACCAACGTAGTGTCGATTTGACAATCCTAAAATTACCTAGGAGGGTTGACAAAATTATTTCAAAAATTGGTCTCAAATTTGACTTTCGAATGTCAATTTCTTGGTTCTTCTGTTTCGTTCTCTCGTCAACTAGTAATTTCTTCCTTACGCGGACGGAATTGGAATCTTGATTTTGCCGCCATATAATCAGTTTTAATGCCAACTTGAAAACATTGTCTTGAATGGGGTTCTCCAGCAGGTCAAATGATGAAAGCCTAATTTAGTTTTAACGGCTTAATTCGAATCTACACTTAAGTATTTGAACGGTTCGCGTGTGAAACTGTATTAGAGCCCCATAGATAGGAAATTAGGAAAAGTCATATCCGAGCTGAACACGAATTTCATCCAAACACGTTATGTAGAAAATTGTAGGCAGGCGAGCAGGTTGAGGGTAGTGAGATCGAATGGGTCATCACCGGCACGTAATTTTCATCGTAAAATTTACGCGCGCCATCTTCGTCTGCTAGAAAACTAATAGACGTGGGACTTGTGCTGTTCTCAAACGCAAGACTTTTATGTCCAATCTTGTTCAAAGACCTGAGTAAGAACCATATTACTTTTCCACAAGAAGTACTCAAACCCTTTGGTACTTTTTGTCCGGATTCTGAAACGATGTTCCTTTGCCCTTTCCACTGAACTGACTCAGGCTCAGCATTTACCTTTGTCATTAAATTTTCATGTTTGAAAAGTTACGAAAATCGTCCCATTGAAATCTTAGTACAGAGCAGTGAGCAGCGTGAGAAAATAAGGAAACAAAATCATAAATGGCAGGACGGTGTGTGAAAGAACGTCAAATAACGTATTAAGAAATTTTACAACACTACTTCACTACTTGTACTTTGAATCCTTTCATTTTTTCCATCGTACTTCGTTCATCCTCATTAGAGGGGCATAGATATGAGTGACACGGCAGTAATGGTTGTTTTTCTACACCGTATTCGATACTAAAATCTTCTTCTGACAATGGACATTAACACTCGTCTGGCTATCTTGCCAGATTTGCCAGCGTTGAAATATGAACAATATTTCAGCCTTTGAAAGTGTACATCGCAATGCAGGTGGGATATCGTACGATATGTATCAGGTAGATTTGCAAAAACTCTCCTCGCTCTATAATTAATGAAGCCCTGCTACGGAACTATAGCTAAGCTAAGCCAATTAGCCCACTGAAATTGACAGAGAAGTTTGTAATAATTGGCGACACTTTGACGACTTTGTTTCGCAAAAAATCAGAAGTTGGGTGTACCTCATCATCATCGGGCTTTGAATTACTCATTAAAACGCTAGTGTCTTGTAGAATATTAGGAAATAGTGGAGACATTTAATCAAAAGTTTGTGCTGCGGATGGGAAATAGTCAGTGGATGGAAAAGACTGAGGAAGTGAATGGCAATGGCAATAGATGTTTGTATATAAAGTGTGGAAGGTATTTTCTGAGCAGCCCATTGCGAGCTAGCTGAGCTAAGTTTACAAGCAGAGAGAAGTGAGAAAGTTTCCCATACGATTTTTCTTTCCACACCGCCAAGCAACGTTCTTATTTCTAGTGCTTTGGACTTCAGGAAGAAGAAGAAGCGAAAAAAAACAGTTTTTACCGTCGGCCAACATCATTGAACCGAACTCCCGGAAAAAAACTTCTGCACTGGTGCTGCTGCATGGTATTCAAACAGGAGTCCTAAGAGCCCTTTTCCTTGCCTTAGACGACTATGCTGCTTCGGTTGTATATGAAGATCTTAAGTACGTACACACATTTGGGAAGAGATATATAAAAAAAAGTTTGGTTCTTCTTCTTCTCATCCAAAAGATGTGATGGGATGTGATGTAAGTACGTGAGAGACTGGAGACTGACTCAATCCCTATTGAATCTTCAAGAGACTTTAGCTAGCCAAGGCAGGGCAAGGCCCAAGCCCAGAGAATCAGACTATGCATGCATGCATGCAGGGCATAGGGATAAGTGTCGGAAGGATAGCCAGCTAAGGCTACCAGGCACAAGGTAATCAGATATGTTCTTGAGTAGAATGCAAAATGTTGGCGGAGTTCTGGAGTTGGTTCGTTCGTTTGGTAGTTTTTCAAGATCTATTTCTCGCCATTTCCTTGTCATAATGATACTTACTTCCTCAGAGAATATTTCAAATTCATGACAAAACCTCTCTACACTCAACTCAAATCGCTCCAATTCTTTTGCAATTCAATCATGTCTCTCTTTTGTCTGAGGGATAGGTAGTAGGCGGCCAGGCGAGCACGAATTTATTCACAGTTCTTTTAACTTATTCAAACTTTTACGTGCAGCATCGTAAGTTTCCTTGTAAGGATGGATCTCTAATTAGGAAGGGACCATGGTGAATGGCGACCGTGTTTTAATTGTCCACGAATGTCATTCATAAATGATGCAAGAAAAGTTCTGTTTTGAAGAATGCCAAATTTTAGAACAATTATTAGCTTCAGAACTCTTCTGCAGCGAAAGACAGCGACGGATTTCCATTATTTTATTGTTCCTCCGATTCGACATGGTGAAAGCAGAGCAGATTTCTGCTTTGCCGGATTCCATGCTCTGCCGCCTTGCACAAGGTATAATCTGAGTCTTCTGAGTTAGGCCAAAATATGTGGAGAACTTGACTTTGTTCATCCAACCACAATAATCCTTCTACGCAATTGCTCTACTTATTAGCAGCCCTTGTTTTTGATCAGTTTGGAAGCCTCCGGTGATCTTGTGAACAAAGAGGCGAAGGCGACCAAAGTTACTAATCCTCTCGACGCTTTCAGCCTCTCAGTCTCTCTAACTCTACTAATCAATGCTCAGAATTTCACTCGAATACTAAATACCTAACGCCGAATGCGTGGAATGCAATGCGATGCAATACAAACTGCTGCTTTCGCTTTCATCTCGTTGTTTCAAAGCGGAAAACTGCAGTCCAAAGTATTGTCTGTGTAAGTGTGCTGTGCTGTGCTCAAAGATTGGCATCCAGCTTGCCTCCAAGAAATAACCAAAGTTTGTTTAAATTAATGCAAAACTAAGTAAAGGAAGCTGGGCCCTGCGGTTCTAATTTCCTTGAAAGGAAATTCCGTTAACCAAATTTAGCCACGCGTTCTCGAAATCTCCAAACACGTGTAAATATTTTGAAAATTGCTACAAAATATTTCTCACAAAGGCTTAAGGAACTTGACTAAATGTTAATTCACATATATGAGATTGACAGTATTTTCTGTGTAGCTTGAAGCTCCTTTTCTGATCAAATGTTCATCTTAAAAGTTATCAAAGTTGTGCTAAGTGTCATTCACCTTTTACAGGACTTGCTAACAAATTGATTATTTAATGAATGACTAGACAGAGCATTACGAAGGATTTCTTTATTATGTGAAATTATACTGTTCATGTACAGTGCGGTTGTACTGCACTGCACTGCTTGGCTTGCTATTCTTTAATGTTTGCCGTTGCCTCGAACCATAACACAAGTGCGTGATCAATGTCAATGGAGCTAAACAGCAAATGAAGTTTTCAAGTTCGACTTGCTTTAATGTGTAGGAATGAAATTAAAAGTGAATTATGTGGCTAATAATTTTATTACCCATGGATCTCCACTTTTTCTCTCTCGAGAGCTCTTGGGGGGAAGGAAATTGAGTCAAGTCTAACTTACAACTAGCATAAGAAATAGTCCGTCCGTACCGAAGACCGAAGCCTAAACGATAAAATTATCTTGTACAAAAGTCATTCCATAGAACAGAGGTTCCCAAAAAATCAGTACTCCATGACATGACATTTCGATGATTGCTTCCGAGACTAGAACGTGTGAAATTAATAGACAATTTAATCCTAGAATTTTCGAAGGACTGTTGGGATACTCAGTTCTAGCCAGAGATCCACTCATCCGAAGCAGTGTCTAATCAATTGAGTTGGTTTGGTTCACGAACGACTCGGGTAATTTAAAGAAGTGGGCAGATCTTTCATCTCCTTCTCTTCTTCGCTCGTTCATCGTTCGGTCGTGAGTTAATTCACTCTCGCTTCATTTTACCGCACGAGCTGGTTGGGTGGGCTGGCTGGAGAAATTATTATTCACTCTTACTTTTTTTCATATGCATTAGCAGCGCTAATAGCACGAAATATGCGTGCAATCAACCTTGCAAACCTTGGGTTTAATTGTGCGAAATACTTGATCTTCTGAGACGGAGGGAGAATCATAAACACTTAATATGATTGCATTGCAATAATGAGCTTAAAGAATTTATTATTTCTAGAGGGCAATTTAGTTGTGGCTAAGGTTGGGCTTGGGTCTGCCTAAATTGCATTGCAGAAGAAAGGCACGCAGGGACTTTTTTTAAATGTTTTCGAAACAAATTTTTGGACCAGTCCGCATTATTCTAGTGATGTTTCAATTAAATCAGATTTGCATTTGCATGTTTGAGTCACATAAAAACGACTCCTTTGTCTTCTCTCACTAATAAATTGGAACCCAGACCCTTAATTGCCTTGAGCTCAAAGAAGAGTCAAGTGGACTTTTTAATCTAGTAGTAAACGTGAGTATAATCATAATTAAATTCACAATGATTACATCGTCCATTACAAAAGATGGACGACTGGATAATCACCTTGCTTCTGCTTGCAACAGTGACTGACACAGATCTGGTGGATCAATTTTAATGCAAATTATGTACAAAAGCTGCTTTCTTTCCTTTCCAGTTACTCAAGCTGATACGTGAAACGTGATTGTTTACTTCTTTTGAAATGGTATTGTCGTGCATGTGCTTGCCAGCCTTGCCTTGCCTGAGTATCATGTAACAAATAGCGATATAATCTTGTTCTCCATTTTATGTTTCTTCTCTGCTTTTCTTTCGCCATCACATCCCATTGTCGTTCACGTTGGAACCAGAATTTCGAGCTGGATTAAATTTTCTTGTTCCAACCCGTTTACTACTACTAAAATATTCCAACTAATGATGTCAAGAGAGTTTTGCCGAGTCATTTCCACACGCTGAAGCCATAACCAAACTGAAAGACATACTCAGGTTTTTTTTTGAAAACCTCTTATTAACTCACCAAGTTGTTGAATAATATACAACAGTTTGTCTTTCTCCCTTCAAATAACATTGTGAGTCTTGTTCATTAATTTCCTTTCCATGTTCGGCTGGCTCCAAGAAAGAATAATATTGTGTGCAGGCCAGACCAAGAGACTCAAAGTCACATCACAAGTCCCAAGTCCCAATTCTTCCAAATGCCGAGGCCAGACACAATCTAAATATCAGAGATCCGTCGGTCGGTCGACCTGAGATCTCAAGTTTTGACCTTCCATTCGATTTTCTTAACGGATTATCCGTGCAGTGCACGCACGTATTTGTTTCAACTTTTGTGGCAGAGATGAGGTTTTCAGTTTCAGTTAGTTAAGATAACTGATACTGAATTTAAATGTTAGACACTGAAAGGGAAGAGTAAGGCGATGAAGGCCATTAAAATCCTATCGACCCGACCGAGTTTTAATTCTTTTGAAAAGTTTAGTAGTAGCCAAAGAAAAGTCGACTTCTTATGTAGATCCCAGAGGGCATATTATTGACCAAACCCACGAAACGAACGAACGAACCTTCAATTCGAGCTTCATCTCAAAATTCAAGCCAGAGCCCCCAAGGTCTAATTTACGCTCAACTTTAACTCAATGAAACTTGGCTCCTTGTCATTCTCGAGTGAACGGAACGCAAACGGTTGGTTGGTCTGTAGGTCGGTGTGGACAACTTCATCATTCACATATCATCAGTTTGTTACTTCATTTCCTTAATGTCGTCTTTCATCTTATCTTCCAAGTGGGGATTATCCGTAAACTCAGTTTTCCAAATGTAATGATATCAGTCAGTAAATTGTGAAAGTATGCATGCATTGCACAGGCAGGCAGGCAGGCTTGCAGCAAACCGACTGCACTCACTCCTTGACAAATTCAAATCTTTCTTGAACATCTCTTTTTCTTGGCTATGAAATTCACTAATGAGGTCCTGAGATGCTGGGCTTGTTCATTTTTTAAAGAATAACAATGTTATGCAATCCTCCTAGATCTAGATCTGAATGTTTTCAGTTGAACAATTTTTGAGGTCATGCATTCATTTCTTTCCAAGATGTGAACGAACGCCCTTCACTAGATCATTTTGTGCTGGCTGGAACCATATTGTAAGCTCTGCTGGTTTGCCTGCCATTTTGGAAGTTGCAAATTGTGATTTTAGTATATGCAAATGTGAGATTTGATTTAGATGGAACCAATGCAATGGTTGGTTGGTTTGGTTTGGTTTTGGTTGAAAAGAAGAAGTTAACTGGAAGGGTTTTTTTTTCTTCTGCTTCTGTTAACCAGATATATAATATGTCTTGTATTTTTTTGAAAGTTGAATCTGAAATGTGGAGAGAGAGAAGAGTGTTTCTCCGGAGAACGAACGCCTACATGATTTATCACCTTCCCTTGAATTGAATGCTTTGCGTTGAGTACTTACGCAAGCGTACGTACGTAATGTATAAAAGTATAAAAAAAGTTGAAGCTCAGCTAGGTTCGGTTGAATCGCCTTTTAGTCTTACCTTCTGCTCTCACTTTACTCCTTTAGGATTCTTTTAAAAAAAGACCAAGAAGAAGTGGAAGAAGTAGAAAAAGAAGAAATGTATTCCCCATCTTCTTCCAGTTCCAGGCATTCAGCAGCTTACTTCTCTTTTTTTGCCTGTAACGAAAGGATTGCCCTCCAACTTTTCTTCCCATACAATTACATTAGAACGTAGGTAAATTCAGCTAGGAACATTAGATTTCCAATGCAATGCGTTAGATCCACAAGACATACTTCTACTCTAGGCATCAGGAGCTGGAACTGTTTCCAAGTATGGAAATGTTGGGGATGTCCTGGAAAACATGCATGTTGCATGCCTGGATTTGACACTCGAGAAGTGCTGTGCTATTCCATTCCAGGTGGTCCTCAAGCAGTGTTAGATTTTGGATTTTGGATGAAGGCGAGGATTAGAACTTACTTGTCTTACGGAGTTCAACTTTTTCCGCTTTGAAAAAAAAGTATTTCGCCAACCTGATTTTTAAGTCAAGACGAGGGAGAGAATCTGATTCATTAAGAATTTATGGCAATCGCTTCCATGTGGTTTCCGCTACGCTCATCTGAAGGCAGAGTCAGGAAGGCATGACGGAGAAAATTTCATTAGTGGAGTACCCTGACGATTTTGAACTTTTGAGTCTGAAAAGCAATCACGCACGGATTATATTTTATTCGAATTACACTTTTTTGCCTGAACGTTTGATGGAAGCCATTTTGCCATTTGCCATTTTTGAACCACAGTGGTTCGAAGATATGAACTTTTAGTGCAAATTCACAATGAAGTATGGATTACTAGTATCGGCACTATATTTTGGTTGGCTACTCTTCTTTTTGGCCTTTAGCGGACACAATTCCCAAAGGGACTAGGTCGCCCTCAGGTTCAAAGATGCTCTTGGCATCGAATTGAACGGGTAGGATTCGATTCCACACTAGGATTTGATGAGATGGTCGTCGTCGTGGACGACGGCACATATGTTGAGAATTGCTACCAAAGGGAATGAGTGGTCAGCTAGGAAAAATTAGTATCAATGCTTTGAAATATAAATTGAAGTTACGAAATGAGAATTCGATTGACCAGCCCTGCGGCTGCGGCATAGAAACCTCACCGATTTTTTAGTTTTTCAAAGCCCATCATCCCAGAGTTGGATTTTGTTAAAAGTGTACCTCAGCTAGCTGAGAACTGAGCAGATGAAGAACATATCTCTAATGCCTTTGAAAGATCTTTCTGGAAAAGTTCAGTTCTAAAGACTATTTAACCAGCCCACCATAATAGAAGCTAGATAAGGCCACCGCACCACCGTGCCTCCGGAGAAATGAGGTACACATAAGAAGACAACACGTGCCTGTCCTCTCCCAGATTCTCCTGATATCTTCTTCCTTGAGTTTCCTTGAATGAAGCTTATGCAACAGCGCAGCTCCTTGCAAGCACCATATCTTTTTGAAATAATGAAGTAAATCAATCATGAATTATCGCACCCACTAACCGAGGCAAAAGTCTGCCTGCCTGCCTGCCCGGGTTAAACTGTATTGTTTCATATTAATAATAGTGTGAAACGCCCTTTTCGGGCCGAATCCGAATGAAAGGAAAAGTATATGTAGAAAGAGCTCCAGCCGTGTTTCTGGTTCAACTGCGCAAGTTTTTAAGTGGTTTAAGACGTAAGGTTATAATGGATTCCTTAATTAATTTCGTCTCGCCTTCACGCACAATGCGTTGGACACATTAATCTTCGCCTTCTCCATGTTCCACCCTCTGTCTCGATCTTTTGTCTCCTTCTCACGTCCGTCCAGTCGAGCTTCACATTTTTTTTCTTAAAAAAAAATACAGAAAGAAAGAGCAAGGAGCACCATCCAACTACCATAAGGGAAACCTGAAAAGCCGAATAAAGTAAAAGTTGGAGAGAATGTCGAGTGTTGTGTTTTTTAATAGCCACCCGGGTTCTTCACTCTGCCGCCGTCGTCGTCTTTTTTAGTCTTTATAAAAAGAAGGATCCCTTTGGTTCGGCTGGTTCGTTAGAGTCAGATGGCATAGTGTCAACTCACAGTTCTTCTTTAATGAAATATCCATCTCATCCATAATTGCTTCGTCTTCTTCTTCGCCTTCTTCTTTTAGAGAACAAAACAGACAAGACGAAGAAAACTCAACTTTTCACTTTGTCACTCTTCCAAACCCCAGCCTTCTTTCTATTCTTTGTACACACATTGTAGTTCTAACAATTTGACACTCGACCCTGTCAGGCATCTCCAAACCGAAACCAACACTGCATGCTTGCAATTATAGAGCTTTACAGAAACTCTTTTGTCCTTTTATTTGGCAAGTCGACATTTTTGGTCTGGAATCTGGCTTTGCCGTTCATTTCCTGATTATGGTTCAATTTACGAATTTCCGGGATGTTTGCAAATCGCAAGTTTTCATCTCATCTCAGTTCATAATTGTAAAAAAATTAAGCCCATTTACCCTGGTATTGAAAGTCCGCTTATTGTGCAAAACGAATGTGATAGAGTGTTTTAAAATTGTTCAAATTTGGATGGGTGCATGCATTCCCAGGAAGAATTAGCACCATTTTCATGCTACTGGAACCTATTGTACAAACCGGGTGCCCATAATTTCCACTTTCCACTCAGGAACCTTGAAAAAGTACTCGTTTGAGTTTTACGACCATAAAATTCCCAACTGGGTTTCACTGCAACGAGTCACTGTTTGACACAGGTAAACATGTAAATGCACTCATTGTGGTGGCCATCGTCTTGAACCCGTACTATTTCTCAGTCTTCAGTCAGCGTCAGATGTAATTTCATTCTAACAATCGTAAATATTACGTGCACATGTGTACGAAGCAATGTTTTTGTGCTATAAACTTCAAAATATATTCGGAATGAGAGAGTACGAGCACTGAGCAGGTAGCCAGTCGGAAGGTGTTGCGGTTAATTTTTGATGGGAAGGAATGCATGTTGTGTACGTACATTTCTGCATTATCCTGAGTGTTGAATTATACTGCTGGTTAAAACTAACGACACTTGGCATGAGAAATTAGTTGGCGAGCATGAGCATGCATGCATGCACGTGAGGTTAGCCCAGCATCTGTTAATTCAAGTGTTGAAGGAAGTGGCGTCAAGAGACCGAAACCACTTTCCAGTTTTGCGGGTTTTTGGTTACATTCACACATTACTTTGGCGCGATCGGGGTCCAGATTGAGGTGTAGATTTCAGTCTACGGTTTCAGCGTGAACAATTCTACAAGCTTTAGCGTTAGCGCCTTGGCGGCGGTGACGAAAAAAAAAATTCGCAAGACCTGCAAAATGGCATGCATGTAGATACTCAAGGAATATATTAACCCAGTTTGGAACGAAATAGGGATTTTATGTGGCGTGTGAGGTCGGTTTGTGGGGCTCAAAGAAAAACGAGGTGAAAAGTCGAGAAATATAAAAAGTGGAGTCAATCAAGTCAACGCCGCCACCAGCCAGCCAGCCGCCTAAGCTGGCGGATTTGTATGGCATATTGTAGATTGTTCCTAGATCGACTTGGACTCCTCTAACTCTCAGCCAGTGTAATCCTGGCGGCCTAGACGGGCCTGTCGTAGTAATATCCTCCTCTTCCGATCTATATTTTTACATGGAATGGAATCTAACCCAGATTTTTGCACACAGAGAGGAGTGAATAATGACAAATGTGTTCGCCTTAAAATTCAATTTCATTTGACGCTAGCTAATGGTATGTATGGATTTGTGGGGCAAGAGAGTTTTTGTTGGAGAGTTGAGAGTGTTGTTGTTTTATTGAAACAAATGGGGGAGGATAGAGATCGATGAATCCAAATGGAGAGAGAAAAAGAAACAACTTCTCCGGAAGGAAACTAAAACTCTCTAGTCTCTTAAGGCAGACTTTTCGTCTTCTCTCACTTTTCCTCTTGTTTCTTGTGCCCTCTTTTCCCCTATCTCGCTCTAATACTTCCATTTGCGTCAGCTTCGCTAAATTGTCTTTGCACAGGATATTTCAAGAGCTAATTTGACAAGCACATGGATCAATTCATGAACCCCAAGAACTCTCTTGGATTTCCCTCCGAGTGAGTGCGAGCGTGAGATTAAAAATAAATGACATGCATGCATGCCCGGCTCAGCCTTCATTTTGAAATGTTGTTTCGGGCAGCATACAAATAACTATGATAATTAACTTTACATCTGATGACGCGTGTATGAAGGCAATAGGCAATCGTACAGATTCTATATCTTTTGAGTCACTTTCACTCACATATTTTAATAAAAGAATTTTTTGATGATTTTTTTTTGCAGAGATGAGGAAGTGTTCAATTGGATTTTTGAAGCAGCCGAAGAGGCTGGGAATGACTGGGACGGAGGTCGTGTGGTTTGGATTCTTCGCTACGTGATTCAACCGTCCGCTGACTCTGGTTGGATGAAAAAAGATCCATTTTCCAATTTCCGAGACGAGAGGCATAAATTGACGACTCGATTAGAAATACAAAAGGATGACATTCAAGCCGTTCTTCCAATTGCCAAGGTAAACATCTTGCTCCTTGAACTCAAGAAGTACTACTCTGCTCATTCGTTTCAGAGTATGTATAGTAGTTTTATATAACGTATAATTCCTTGAGGATTTCTCCGTCGAATCTGGAATCAAGAAAACTCGTGGAATTTCACGTCAGGTTGAAAGTGTGAAATAACCCAGGCCAGGGACTTACACAGGATCTAAAGCATTCGTCACCTTCACACTTACTTACTCTAAAAACTCTACGCTTTTCCCCGTTGTTGTTTATATATTCACATTCAGATCCAAAGGTTGCATTCTTCTCAGAGCCCTAAGTACGTCAGTAATGTCAGTACTCTGTTCTTTACTACATTTTACTCAAGCGCAGGCATGGCTGCAATGCAATGCATAGTACTTTCGCCAATTCAAACACAAAGACACACCGACCTAAAGTTTCACAACATGGTTGCGAACTACATTTCGAACGAGCAAATGCAAAATGTTTTACAGATAACTTGGCTGCAAATTGCGTGCACTCATCCAATGACACAAAGTTGGCACTTGGCATTTGGTATGAGTGAGCCTTAGTCCATGTTACATATTCGGGACACTATATCCAATTCTCATCAACTCAAGTCTTCACTCGAAACACAAATTACACTTCAGTCAGTCGAGGAACAAGTGCAAACTGTAATGCTACTAATTGAAAGAACAACTGACTGACAACTTCTTGCGTTGGAACTTTTTGCAACGGCTCAGGAAAAAATTCAAATTTCAAACAGGCAGAGCGTCATTCGAATTCGAAATTTAGGCCTTGGCTAATTATTGCAAGACGCAATACGCGTGCCAAGCCATCAAGCCTGAATTTACAGAGCGAATGTTGAATTGGAAATGTGTTGCCCGCCTCGGGCGCACCAGCAAGGAGAAATGCACTCAAGCAATGAATCCACAAATTTCCACTGTGCCTGAGATTAAAGTTAAAATTTAATAAACTTGGTTTCGCTTCCAGCACTTTGCCTAAATCCTTATGTGGGTGTGAGCGTATGTTGAATTAATATTGAGAAGAAGATTAAATTTCATTCTTGTTGTATTTGCTGGGGCAGGGAGCCTGGGATGGGACTCAGTGGTTCATAATAAAGATGGAGCCAGATTCTTGACAAGAGAGACTGTGTGGTTTTAATATTGTGTTCTATAAATGTCTGGCTAGTCTTCAAATATATTTCACCCGGGTCGGGTCTGGCTGGGTTGGCATGGCTTGGGTCTCTACATTTTGTTCGCACTCCATAAGATAGGGCCACGGATGACACGGAACTAGAGCTAGTCGTCTTTCTTCTTGACATTTCACATTCCTTCTCGGAAATCCTAAAATGAAGTTGGACTCTTGTACTGCTACCGCACCCTGTGCCTGGCAAAATGTCCCTCAAGGTACAGGAAAGTGTTCTAGGAACTCATGGCCTGGCATGGTTTGGCCTCTAGTACTTGAAATAAACCTGTACACATAAACATGCATTTGCAACTATTTAGATTTAATTAAAAACTCTGTCGACGCTAACATTATTTTCCCTCCGTTATCTTAACTTGCTCTCATTTCTTTTTCATTTACTTTGTCCGTAGTCTGTACCGTACTCACTCCTTCCTGCCTGGCTTGGCTTAACTCCTTTCCCCAAGAGTATTTTAGAAGAGTTTGACTATGTGCATTATGACAAAGACTAACGTTGCAGATTTTGCTACTCAGAGCTGAAAAACATGTACAGTGAGCTGACGATTAGGAAGAAGCTCAAGTTCACTTGAGCTACCTTTTTTGAAAAACTTAATAGAAACTTTCTCTAAACTCTTCTCGCCTCCAAACTTTTCTCCTCTTGAGAGAGTGCAGTGCAATTCAATGCAATGTGTTCCGTTGCACCGATCGCGACCTCCCGGCTTCATCCCTATCATTTTGATTTGATTTACATGCACTGCCTTCGCCTTCGGAGCAATATTAAACCTTGACTTGACTTGACTTGAAGGAAACCAAAACTATTTCAGATTCCTTTCACTCAGAAACTACTCTGGATACTGACTTCACTGCACTGGATGTTTCACAAAAAAAGAAAAAAAGAAAAGAACAAGGTTTGCAAAAAGTAGATGCTGTTCTCTTCTTGACTTGCAAGCTGAGCTGCACTGAATGTTTTTGATATAAAATGTCAGTCAAAGTTCAAAATTGACTGTCTGTGAGCTCAATTCGGAAACAACTCAAGACAAACAAGTTGAAAATATGCTTGCAATCTAAAAGTTAGTGTCTATGTGTACGGTGTTTTGTTTTCTGTTAGGCTAGAATTTAGGGTTGAATTGACGTATAAATTGAGTCCAATAATTCTTTCTGCTCATTCTTCAGTCAGGCAGTCAGTCAGTGTTTGAATATTTAAGTCCTTAAGTTTACACTATTTTTTAAAAACAGAGAGGCACTGAGAGAGAGATTAAGATTGTGGTATTTTTAGCTGTGAGAGTTAATATGGGACAGACGATGCGATGGGTTTGGAATTAGTATGTGGTGAGTTGGGTGAGTGTTGTGTTGTCAGAGTAAGAGTTGCACTTGTTCGGATAATGTGGGGTCTAACTCTTTCTTTAAGTGTTTGTTGATGTTATTCAATTGAGTGAGTTGGGGATCTGAGGACCGAATGAGAATTCCACATGTCACAAGATTTTCTGAGACTTTTTCTTCTCCAGGCAAGGCAGAGCTCCGAACATTAAGGGCAGACAGCGACAAATTTACGAAAAACCTGATGCCTTTCTTTGAACGTTACATTGCCCAGAACTTACATACGTGTAGTTTGAGATTTGGTATCGAAATGTCCCTTTAGTAAGACTAGTCGTCAGAGTGACTTTTCCGTAAGGAGTTGTCCTTCCTAAGAATGAGAAACGGCTTAGAAATCCGAATTCATAAGATGGATTGAGCAGCAGGGTTGGCGTTGGCTGCATGACAGTAACATTGTATATTTTGTTTCCAAGCTGGGCTTAATATTATCGTCAGGCGGGCGACTCGACCTGGGAATGTCCTTTTTCCTCTTATCTTAATGCCTCTGTCTTTTACAAAAGGAACAAGTTGGTTGAGCTCGGAAGATTAGTTTATTCTATGATTTCGAGGTGTGCGGTCAAGGTGTGTATGTTTGCCGAGGATTTTTTTCAGCTCAAAATTTGGGTAACCCTTCCTATGACTTGTACGTGTTTCTTCTAGATGGATTTCTGAGAAAATTCTTCTCGTCTTGTTTATGCCTAAATTAGGAGAATTCACTCGGATCTGTGTTGTCCGTTTTTGATTCTTCGTTCGGTGTGGTTTGCAGTAGTAATTCTCTCAAGAGTTAACACTTTGCCTTCAAGGTGAAGGTGACTGGCTAGCACTGCAGTGGGCTCATAAAATGAAGGGTACCTGGCTGGTGTGGTTCTGCTTGTCTCCTCATCAAATAGTCGAATTCGCATCTCATCATATTTGGGTTGTGCTGTAGTGTAGGGACTAAGGAACAATACAAGTCGATCAAAATAAAATTCCAGGCTGTCCCAACAATGTTGGATGCACCTGGGAGCACTTAAATTTACATGAATGTACCTGCGACCAATGAAACGGCTCACGGTTCTCCATGGGCAGCCTTTCCAGCCAACAAAATCAAAATGCTGTGAACATGTGTAATAACTCGTTTTCTCTTGACTGCTTTCGCTTATGAAATTAATGGGTAAACAATAGTCATATCTGCAGGGGAGTATTAAGTACGAGGAGTGAGTACTCAAGTTCTATATATGTATGAGTTGTGGAAGTGGTATTTAGCAAAGTGGTTCTTCTCGGTGAGCTGACTTCATTTAAAAAGTTGTGTTAATGTATTATTTTTTAAATTACAGAGTTGGGAAGTGGTAAACACCGCCGTGTTGGACGGAAAACAAGTTTCTCGCCCGATGAAAGTTTTCACAGTCAGTCGGGCTGGGAAAGTGGCTGATGAGACTTTGCAAGCCTCTTGTAGGTCACTCGATGAGAGCGTTCTCAAGGTAAGCAATATTTTCTAGTCAAAATACACTTTAAAAGTTATGCAATGTATAAAGACCTTGTTCCAGTTCGTTTGACCGTAAATTTGACGATTACTTACTAATTCAATTCCTATCAATCGGACGCCAAATTTAGTAGGAATCTTTTAATAGCGAAAATGTTGTAGAAAGTTAGAAGCTAGTAGTCTTTTAAAGCCGACTTGCCAATCCTAAGCACATTTGGATTCGAATCAAAGTCATATGCACCTATGACCAAAAATCTTTGTTTTAGTCTGTGAATGAATGTCTCAAAGTTCCGCATGTTTCCCCAAGCTCATCATGACGGAAAAAATTGTGAGCGACTTCCTTTCTTAGCAAAGCAAGGGCAAAGCATTTGTCGAAATTCCCAGTTAAACAGGAAAAGGTAACTTAATTAAATGGTCCTAGAAATAGTTTCCCCTGCGGAAAATTGTTACTTTTCTCATTTTGGCTCCCTGACTTACGTTTAGTTTGTTCCAATTGAAATGAGGATTAACGGAGGGGACAAGTGGAAATCGAATTAAGTTCTAGTTCTATTGAATCAAGACGAACTAATATTATTATATTCGAGGGGAAAAGGAATGCACATTTGTGCACTCCGTGTCTCTAAGTAGACCTAAGAAAACCTATCATTTGTTTTATTACATTTGCCAAAGCTACTGCTACTGCTGCTAGGGCTAGGGGAAGACAGACAGGAGGAGAAAGCAATTATAGAGAAGGACTTTTTATTATAGTGAACAGAACAGATTCCAATATGTATTAGAGTTATATTGCCGCTGCTCGGCTGCACCACCGCCTTGCCGCATTCTTTTCACGACTATTTTTATTATAATAAAAATAATTTCTCCCATCTTTTGTCCCCGTATTTCAGGTCTCATCCTCGTGTACCTCAGTTTATGTGGACGGTTCTGAAATCCGCGGTTCGACGAATGCAACGATTGTCATCAAGTATGGAACATACGAAGGCTCAGCCCAGTTCATCGTTTGGATGCCCGAACCTTCAATTCAGATTCAACTCTCTGACTCAGTTCTCAATCAGATCAAAGGATGGAAAGTTCCGACCGACTTGAGATCCGAGTATGTCCTCTCTTTTTTTTCTTTTGGACTTTTTCTTTCCTTAATGGACTTTCTCTCTGCTAATGGAGTTTTCCAACACACAACTAAATCCAACGGCTTAGCTCTCAACGTAGTGAGACCCCGCACCGCACGTCATTCGCATTTGCATTCAAGAGAACATCTGACTTACTTTTTCGACCATCTCTTTTCTATTTCATGAACAACAACTCCAAGAGAAAAACTCGAACGTTGTGCGGTACGGTTCTGCGCTAGGCTGGCCAGTACAAGTCAACATTCCTGTCCTGTTGAAAAGAACCGACTTTTCTCCCCAAAAAAAACTCAGAGTAGTCAGACTTGGATCACGCACACTTTGTCGCCGTGCCGTTGTGCTGTGCCGTCGTACCTGTTTAGTTTTCTCCTTCTTAGGTTACATATATACTAAAGAATCGGTATTTCGGGCTCACGTTCTTCTGAAACCTTAAGGGAGAACCTGACATACTTGTAATTTCACTCCAAATTACTCGCCCTGTCAGAGTCAAGAGCTGAAAGAACGTCTTTCTAGAGTATTTTCACTTTTACTTTGACCACTCTATTCACCTCTTCATCTCTTATCCCTTGATTTTACTTTCGTTGGGATAGAATTAGTTGAATTGTTATTAGCTAGTAGGATAGTAAAGAAGCAAAATTTGCTGACCAAAGCGCTGACTAACAAAAATGCGATTCTCTGCCACCCACCGCTGAAAGAAATAAATTTAACGGATCTTTTCCCTAGTTTTGAAATAGTGTTGACCCAAAGTCTTTTATTCTTGACCTGGGGATATCACGTCCCCAAGTTTTCCGAAAATAAATTTCGGAAATTTTGGTAGTGTGATAGATGAAACCTAAGAAATGTTTGAATGCTAAGTTTGAAATTTCTGAACCAATCTTAGCAGATGACTTTGCGGTGGGGGGGGGGGGGGGAGT
>JAQGCM010001115.1:0-17296 GCA_034699705.1 Hymenaphorura dentifera
ACATAGTGGACAATAACCGAAGGACTGAAAACAAAAGTCAGAGTTTCCAGAAATGCTCGTGCCACATGCGAAAAGAGTGTCCAACTAATAAGTTGCACGATATTATAGTCCGTCAGTTTAGGGCTATAAGATGACATGGCAAAACTCAATTAGAGAAGGTAATATCGTGACTTGACCCGTTTTACTTTCCAACTTATGGCTGCCCATGATAATCCCAGTTCAGGCTGCGGTATTTAAAACCAAAAACGCAAACTGTGATTTTACCACAATACCAGCTATTCTATACAATTCACAGTATTCGACTTGTAGAATGAAAACTATTTCTCTAAAGCTTTTCTAATCGTATATTGCACATTGTGAAATTTTGATTCAGGCACAATAAAAATTGGCTTCAATTTTAATCAATGCAGTAAAACTGTATCAATTTTCGAATAGAATTGCGAACTTTCTGTTCATATTTGAAATGGTCTTCTTCTGATGGTGAAATATTATTTTTCAACATTTTAAAGGGAGGCCAATTCGTCTTTGTTAACATTCAAGTGGAAGTCTACGCTGGTAATTTAAATGGATTTGATGCCGAAAGTTTCCCTCGGAGTTATTTTACTTAAGATGAAGATGATGTTTTAGCTTATATGAGATTTGGAGGGAGAGCCTAATTTTAATGCTAAAATTACGTGGTTCATATATCGGCTTGTGCTCCAAATTCCAGAAATGTTTCATTCAAATATCGAAGCTAATAAAAAAAAGTCGGCTTGGATTTAAAAGCCAAAAAGAACAAGGTGTTGAAAAGTGATGATCATGCCGCATGTACACACTCCTGCCCAAGCGTTTTCATGAGACACGTAAACCTTTAACGTTGCATGACTGGACCACTTGAACTTCTAAAAAAGAAATTCCTTCAAAGTTCACGTGCCGTCTCCGAAATTCACCTCCTTGATCATCTCAACTTGTCAAACATTTCAGAGCATTTCGAATTTCTACCTCATCTCTCTGTCGATCGTTGTGTTGGTCTATTCAACAATGTTCTCAGACCTACCTTTCAAACACAACAAGAATATTGTACGTTCACACAAATAATACTAAACCCTCTTGTCTTAGTAAATCGTGACCCGGGACATCTTCATTAAATGATCATTCGACAGGCAACTATCCTCACATTAAGTAATGAAGTAGAAATACCGGACAGAGCAGCTCATTAGACACCACTAACAGAACTAAACTGTCAGAAACAATTAGCAAATTTTCATTTCGATGATGCGGGAAGCAGGACTGTAGTTTTAGCAGGGCTAAAACTGACGAGATGCCTTGTCAAAAACTATTAAAGCTCTCTTTCAAATAATTTTTTCAGTTTTCTAGAGCCATTGACTCCATAAACTATCGTTTCCACCTGGGAAAGGGTTATTAAAGAAAAATATTATCAATTGTGCCAAATTTCGGAGCCATGTGCCTATGTAGGTCCATGGTCTAGGATGGCCGACCCTGAGCCGCCGCCGTTGCCGCCAAGCAGAGGTTTGACGGAGCCGAATCAAACCTCATAGCGTATAACTTCCGAGAATATTTATGTAATGCAATAATGATATTGTTCTCAAACAAAATTGGGTACAAAATGATTGACGTCTGGTGTAATCAAAATGTTTCTTCTTTCCTCTCTGTTTACAGAGTTTGAAGTTTCCCATTCTCTCTTTTCATCCGTCTGCCCGACTTTACTCTGCTGCTGCCGCAGAACCTAAAATGTTATTCCCAAGAGAGCCAACAGAGAAGAGAAACTTTCGGGCTAAAAGCAAACCGATTAAAGTGGATTCGACGGACGGTCTTTGACGAAACTCATTGTCAGGACTGAAGTAAAGTAAGGGTTTTCTCATCATCTGTGCCTTTACAAGAATCATAAACTTGTACACACATCCTTGTACTTGTACTGTAGTACCAACTTTATAATTGTTGCAAATTTGTATGAAACAGGAAAAGAGCATGCAAGGAACCAAGACAAGGGTTAGTTTAATCTAATAACATGGTTAGTCTTGTTCGCAGACAAAATTTGGTTCTCCAAACATTTTGTGTTTCAGTGACTGAGCCAGTGTTCTTTTTTTCGTAGAGGACTGCTTTAGTTTGAGGTAGAAATTGAGTAGAAAAATTGTCGGCTAGCTAAGTGAGGTTAGACTCAGGCTATGTATGCCGCCCATGAAGAGTAACAGATTTTTATCTTTTTTCGGTTCTGTGGAACATTTTGTGGTCATATGATGATCGAAGGTAGAAAAAAATTGAGAGAGAGGAAAGGATCGCGTGCACAATCACACCGGAAGCTGATTCTGGCAATGTCCCCACGCAAACTTTGCCATGGGTGTGGAGAAAAAAACTTTTTCTCCAAATTATATAAAAAAAAATTATTGCCTATACATGTTCACATTTTGGTCACTGCTATTTTTTATAAAATTTCTTCCCGCACCTCTAAATTGAACCGTTGACTTCACCGTGATGGAAGTGGAAGTGGCAGTTGGTTTCGCTCGGCATTGTTACACTTAACGCTATTACCTTTTACATTGTTTCAGTTTCGGTTTTACGTCAAGCAATTGAGGGGACCCTCATCAGCTTGTCATTTTCATAGTTTGAATTTTATTTAATATCCTGGCGATAATTCCGAGACTTTTATTTCCACTTAAAGAGTGAGATTTTTTTCCAAACCCTTTGAAAGAAAGTGAGCCGGTTTTAGAATTGTTGTTGTCAGGAAGGACGCGTGACAAGAAAGGAAGAAATTTTGATGCCATGGCTAGGACCTTTTTGTACTCATCTTTTCATGCCAAATGACAATCATGTAGAGAATTCTACCTTTTAGCATGCAATTGCCATCCAAAAAGTTCAACGCAATCTTCTACTCATCATCATTCTACCGACTGTACTCATCCTACTAGCACAATCCAAATTTTCTGGTTATTCATTTATTTCGTGCACTTAAGTGCATTTATCGTCCATGTAGGTGTGAAGTAAGTAGTTAGTTCACTTGCAAAATTCCAACTAGTGCATTTAATGCAACATAATATTAATCAGATCAACATGCAAGCAAAGTAAGATGATCCTAGCACATCATAACTTCATAACCTACTCAACAACTAACCGCTTAACAATTCAATTCAATTCATAAATTATTTGTAATCAGAAACGTTTTAAAAAATTTCAAACTGAAAAAGCGACTTGGGTTGGATTCACACCAAAGTAGCCCAAAGTTATTTTCTCAATTACATCGAACGCAATGCAAGGCAGGCAGAAAAAACTGCTGGTAATTGTAAATTTCCAACTTTGAGAAAAAAAAATAATTTATTGTAGCTCTGCTAGTTGATAAATTTCTCATACATGTGCTGTGCACAATGACGAGGAAGTTTGGAATAAATTTGCTGGTGAAACAAAGGAATTATTTCTTTTGGTTGCCCAATAATGACCACCTTGTTTTTTTTATTGGAATGAACGTCAAGTTCTAAAACATAATTAGAATAATGATATGGGAAAGGGAGACTCGAAAAGGCGAAACCTTTTTTGAAGAGGGTTTTACCGTTCGGCTCCCCTTCATCCAATCCACACTAGCAACTAGCTTGCTCAGCAATCATGTTTCTGAACTTTTTTTTGGAGGTCATGCCATACAATTGTACTTGCATTATTACATCGCATAGTTTACATGGCCATTTTACAATCTAATGCTGTTCGTTACGTGAGATCTATCCTTTTTTTATTAAAGCTTCGACAAGAAATAAAGCAGATGCACAGAATTTTTGGAATGAACTGAAAAAATATTTTTAGTTAGAAAATCTGGATTTATCCCTATCTATCGACTTGTGTAATAATGTAATTTTGAATTTAGAAAGTGCTTTCACCGTAGAGAAATGAATTGAGAAATTTGTAATCGGGTTCATCAAATTTGAAAGCGGCAATTACCACGTTGTAAATCCTTCTTAATCAATTGCCTCAACTTGAGATAAGGAAATAGACACCCTGCCCTTCAGTGTGGACTTGAATATTAAACAGTTTGTCCCAATCTCAACCCATTCTGAACAAAACTCACGGTCGAGCTACTTGGTATTCTACACCGTAAGTAATTTGGTGTAACGAAATGGATTAGGAAAGGGTATACGATTTATCATTTCATTTTATTATTTTTTTGTAAAAAATCACATATTCTGCAATATGGTTTGCAAGCCTACCCTAAAAGTTTCTGATTGATGAATCCTCTTCCCTCAAGAAATGTCCTCGATTTTTTATGTGTATTCGGTGAGCTCAATTCAAGAATAGTTCTCACTACAAATTATAGATTTGAAGCATAATAATTGCTCAGAAAATTGGATCGGTCTCATTCCTGCATTTAAATTGCAGTCAAATCGGCAAATAATAATGAAATTTGATATAATTGCTAAATAAAAAAAGAAAAACGTGGAAAACTGTGCCACATGAGGAGTGCAAATTATGGAGTTTGTAGAAGAAATCTTGGACCAAAAAGAAAATGTAGTAGTGTGGAAATACTGAATTTTCCCATGATGAACGTTACATTGCTGTTTCCAGCCGTGCACAATAACTATACTATCCTTTCTGTAATCTGTACTTTGTTAGCCATGCCACAAATCTTTTATAGTTCTTACTATGTTGTAAGCACAATTTTTTGTTGTTCAAAGTTTATTCATAGGAATAACCAAATGGCGCAGTTTCCGTCTAGAAAATGCTAGAAGGTCACTAAAATATGATAAAAATGATATGAAAAGATAGTGAATATTCATAATCCATTTAATGATGGTGGTGCTGGTTGCTGGAACATAAAACTCGTCGGTTGATTGTTGCAGATTACGTTCAATTTGAATTAATTCATACTTTATTTCTTGCGTGTGGAGGAAATGAATGCTAATGAGTCTCCTTCTTTTTGTTCAGTAATTGCAGCACGAGATAAAGCTGCTGTTGGCTCTTTGGATGGCTCACCTTTGTCAAAAGACAATAATATTATCATAACGAATAGAAAAAATTCATCGGAATTGGCACACATTATAACAACTGTACTCGGCTTGCTTTGTTTGTTCGGTTCAGTTCTGGAATATGAGTAGGGATTGCTGCCAGATGCGACCAATTCAGAATATACAAACGAATAGTATTAACTGTAGTATTAAACATTCGTCAGTCAATCACAAGGTTTTACACCTTGTGAGAAAGATTTCCTCGAACTTCCTAATTAAATTTGTATTTTTAAAAGAACTATTTCAATAAAATGTACTATTCGTCGAAATACGTATATTTGATGCTGCTAATTCTGTTGCTCTGAAAATATTTTCAAAGACTCTTCGTCGACGGGGTGTAATTGTTGAAACGATCAATAGTGAAATAGCTATGCCTAAGCAAATAGTAGTTTGTCATATCAGATAGTCATAAATCTCTTATTTTTCTAGTTTTTCAGAGTTTCAGTTTTGTAAACTTTTGTTAGACTCTGCAACTTTTGGTAGCCTAGTTGGACTGAAATATACGACGCATATTAATGTCGCCACATTGTGGAGAACTTTTACGATGTCTAAAGCTAAATGTACCCTTAGTCTTTCGGGTAATTTTGGTTTAGATTTCCGGCATTTACTCCACTCATTTTATTTGTGTTAGGGTCTAAAAGTTTTTGACGACCACCTTTGAACTGTAAGGGGTGAATTGCAGAGTCAGGTCAAAGATTACACAGAATTTATTGCCAAATACATTATTAAGTATTACTAAGCATCAAAAAACTATACTGAATCAAAACTTTTTGGACACAAAGTTTTGTTTTTCCGACGACTATTTTGCATGTGGAAAGTTACAATAGGTTTTTCGCGTGTTCTTATGATGTCTAACCAAAACTATATTTGATAGACGGATGGAGAACGATAAACTTCAACCAAGCAGATGTTGCCTGAGTTTACGAGTTAAGAACATAAGAATGAGCTGAGGGGTAGCCGGATTGCTGAATGAACATAAATTATTTTTTTGCGAATTTTCTATTTTTTCGAACTAACAAGTGGAGTTAATTCGATGTTACGGTTGGATTCATTTGCATTTAATTAATCCATTGTCAGAACTTTAACAATTACTTTGCTCATCAAATCCAAATTCAAGGCAATGAGCGATGATGTACTTCTTGAAGTCAACAGAAACTACTCGTGATCCGTGATGATTGCGTAACTTACTTAATATAAATTTAGTAATGTATTGATCCTTTACTCACATTACACAATACTTTAACTTGTAGGATTATGTAACTGCAAAACGCCCCTAATTTAGTTTCAATTAATTTCTTTTTTAAAAATCTGCTATTTAAACTGTAATTTGGTAAGGCTGCAAATAGTTCAAATCGGTTTACAATTACAATAAAGGATTGTTAGAGTCTTAGTTATATTTAAGAATGTACGCCTTTACTATTGATCCCAATCTCAGCAAGCCTGAGTTCTACAAAGAACTACAATCTCAAATTAGAGCAATCATAGAAGGAGAGAGAAATTGGGTATGCAGCGAAATAAAATTTTACGTTTGTTTACAATATTTTAATAAATATTGGAATTTCAAATGAATTTAACAAATATTGGCATTAGGTGACAAACTTTTCAAATGCAGCTTCATTGATTTTTCATGGACTCAACTCACTCGAATTTTTCAAAAAGAAGCCGGTCAACTGGGCAGGATTTTACATTATTGACTCAAAATCGGAACTGGTCTTGGGGCCGTTTCAAGGCAAAGTCAGTTAAATTTTGGATTTTAATTAGCTGGTCACTTAAAGAGGATAGTTCTAAAATTTCAATCCGAAATAGGTTGCTTGTACCCGAATAAAAATTGGAAAAGGTGTTTGTGGAACTGCAGCTGCAACCCAAATATCACAGGTTATTCCTGACGTCCATTCTTTCCCAGGTCACATTGCTTGTGACTCTGCATCAAATTCTGAAGTTGTTGTACCACTCTTATCTTCTGGCAAGGTGACAAGAATCTATAATTTTTATGTATAAAAATGAGTCTTGCAAAACAATATCAATCTAGTAAATATTCTTCTACTGGCCCTTTTAGCTAATTTAATTTCATATTTTTATGTCACAATATATTACGAGCTGAAGAAATTATGTAGCGATGCCAATGGTTTTGCAATTTTCAGGTTCTGGGGGTGCTGGATATCGATGATTCAGAAAAGGAAGCTTTCACCGATGAAGATCGAGTTGGTCTTGAGATCATAGCCCAAATTCTAGTTGAAGGCTCTGATTTGTCAAACTTTAACTGATGGAAAATTAATCAAATTGAAAAATGTTAACACAAACTCTATACTTGTGTAACAAGTAACAACATTGAATTTGAACAGAAAATGCTATAAAATTTAGTTTATTTTGTGGTAGAGATAGCGTATTGTCGAATTCTGCAAATTAATGTTAGTAAAATTCCGGGGTAAATATGTTTGAGTGCCAACTTTGATTGAGCGTTTTGCATTTGATGGAGAAATCTAGCAATCCTTCCTGCCAATAGAATTTGACGGTGGATTCGGCCAGACCAGATGTGGCATACAAAGAAATATTTTTATGATGAGAAATATGTCGTACAAAACAAAAAGACTAAAAATTTACTCGTGTAGTACACACAAATCAGTTTCATTTTATTCCGTCACCACGACTAGTGCCTAGAAGAGATACAAACTCCTAGCACAGATGAGTTTAGTTTAATCTTACAAATCATTAACTGACTTTGAAAAAATGCCCTTCCCATTCAAGTAGTATTTAGAACACTAAGTACTTATTTGCATCAAAACATAATATATCTCATTCTAAAGCTTATATAAATTACTTTAAAATATGGAAATGCGGACAAATTACTTTAAAATTTGATGTCTAAAAAAGGTGCAATCAACTATCAGCGATACGAAGCATCTCCAGGACAGTTGTGACTTTTGTTCCCGTTTTTAGTTCGTAGTCAGCAATTTTTAGGTAATCTTCGACTGTTGTGACTCTTTTGTTGGGGACTAGTAATTTTTTTATATTTTGAAACCCTAATTTCTTATGTTGAACAGAGCTATTCAACAAGTCAGTTGAAATTAATTTGGCGACCTCAAATGAGTTTTGCATAGTCGAGAGTATTACTCCTCTTGGTCCCTGACCGAGCCAACCACAACAGTAAATACCTGGAAACAATTCAATATTCAATTAAAAGCTTACTAAATATGAAATTTGCCTTTTAAAACCAACGAGTTTACCATAGTTTCGGGGACTTACCAGGCCTTACTCTTCCATTATCATTAGGAATGATCCCTTTGCTTTCATCGAATGGTAACTCGGTGAATAATCGTCTGCTCTTGTACCCTACACTTCGAAATATTACATCACATCTCTCGACTTCTGTTCTACCAGTTGCTTTCACCTGGTCGGTCCCAGGAATCAACTCGTTGATTTCAGTTGTTAGCAGCAGACCTTCTGCACTTCGTTCGATTTTTAACGGAGAACTGAAGAATTTTATGCTACAGTTTCTTTCGAATTCTGCTGGTGTTTGGGATTCTAATGAAGTGGGCCGGGTTGGCTTCAACATGGTTTTATACATTAGATCTGTGAGGCGTTTCTTCGGTCTTGGCATACCTACAAGTTCGAGCAAAAATTTAGATCCTCAACGAAGAGGTGAAGAAATATAATTCTGTTTACTATTGAATGACTAATTTACTTGCAATAAACTCATCGTTTATGCCAACGAAATCCTTCGGATTAAAATAAGTTTGAACCCCACTCAAGTTGATTAGCTCTCTCAATTCCTTGATTGTAAATGCTACTTGAAGTGGACCTCTTCTTCCACAAATGACAACTTCCTTGAGTTTTGATTTTGAAAGAACCTTCAGTGCATAAGTACTGATGTCAGTTTTCTCCAGTAAATTAATCGGCGATAGAAGTATTCGAGCAATGTCTACTGCCACATTTCCTTGTCCAATTATGAAAGCCCTTTCCTTGTCTTCCAAATTTAACTGAAAATTTGAATTTTCCGGCAGCCCGTTATACCACCCAACGAACTCTCTACCAGGGATGACTTCATTTGCTTCTCCGGGTATGTTTAACTTCCTATCTTCAGCAGCGCCATAACACTACAACAAAATAAACCTTTCAGCAATGTTTAAGCTTAAATTTTCTGACATGTTTTGGAACACAAATTCATCTCACCAGTAAAACAGAGTCATACGATTCCTCCAACTTAGCAAAAGTCACGTCCTTGCCTACTTCAACGTTTCCTAGAAACTTAACTTTAGGACTTCTCAAAACATTTGTGAATCCGTGCGTGACATTTTTGACTTCTGGATGATCTGGAGCGACTCCGTAGCGGACCAGGCCAAATGGAACCGGAAGCTTTTCATAAATATCTATTTGGCTATCATCAAGGTGCTGCAAATTTAACAAGTTATCTATTTAAATTTGAGTTACACATATCTAAATAAAATATGAAAGGTTAACAGATTCCGAGATAGTATTGTATTTTTTTTTCAATTCTCACCTTGGCTAAATGTTGTGCAGCATAGAATCCTGCCGGTCCGCTTCCAATAATGCAGACTTGATGAACATTTCTGGCTTCCTGTTTCCATAACTTTTTAATTTTTGATTGAACTCTTGGACATTTCAACCGGAACAATCCAGTAATTCGTGACATCTCTTTGGGCAACAAAGGCGCAGGCAGGGCAGTCTAGCTGGCACGTGTCGAAGGACAAAGTGCACATTATTTCAGAATTATTCTGATTATGGGATTTCGTAAGAGATTTCTCTACACAGCAGACAGTAGACGATTAGATTCCCTCCTTCAGTTTTGACATCATCGCAACTTTTAGACTCTAAATCTGGTGTCGGCATTTTGGCTCAATAAAATTAAACTTTAACCAAACTTTGCAATTTTCACTCAAAACAGATACATTTGATCTACAAATTTGGTTACTTGAATAAAATTTAGTTTTGCAAATCATATTTCACTTGTTTTAAGTGTTCTTTGTGACGAATAGCATGAAGTTGAATGCTTTTTAGAATAGGAAATTGGGGCTTTGTGCTCTGAATGTGAAAATGAGGCAGGTTTTGATTTTCAATGTATTATTCAAAAGTCGATTGGCACACATTTCACCTAATTTCGCAATTCGCACTTTTCGCACCTCAATTCTTCACACTCATTCCACGCTTTTGACATAATTTGCAATTTGCAAATTACACATTTTGTTGAGTTTCTTTCCCATTTTGATCTCCGACCACGTATCGTGCGTGAATCACATTTGTATTCTTTATTGTTAAGTTGTGTAAATTGTAATAATTATGAAATCCGCCCACTCGCACTCCAAAGACGAATAACAGAATTAGTTTCTAATGCAAGTTTAGAAGATTATTTTACCTTTTTATTTTACTGTACTTAAATTGTGCTAACTTCATCCGTCCTGTTTTTTTGGTACAAATCCATAAAGCATAACTTGTATTTAAGACTTGATTTGCAGACGTGCCAAATTGTGTTACTACAAGTTTGTGGTTGCTTAATACATTTTTGCAAGAGATTGCTATTAGATTCTGCACTTTTGACTTTTCAGTTGAAATTGTGCAGTTGTTTTTCCGTATGACAAATGAGATTAGCCGTACAATTAATTAAGCACCAATCTGATTAGTTGTCGAAAAATCCTACTATTTCAGTTCGTAGACTTTCATGCAGAGCTCGAAGGAGATTCTAGTTTGCAATAACAATACTGAATTTGTACTTAAATCGTTCCAGGAAATATCCATTGTCAAAGAATTTTTCAATAAGTCTGAAAATCGCAATTCCCCAAAGGGATCGATCTAGTCTGTGTCAAAATGAATAGGTCAATCAACAATTACAACTTCCATTAGTTTAGAAAATGTGATTATTTACCATTTTTAGCCAAAATGTTAGAACATGTTCCGTGTAAGACTTGATAGGATAGAAATTATTTAAGCAGGTGAAATCACAATCAAAACGGGTTACATCCTTGCGTCTTACCTTCTTAATCTCATCGGGTGATCTTAAGAGTATTACTAGCTGTAGGAGGACAAAATGGGCAACCCAAGAGTTGTCGTCAAGTTTTTCATCACATTATTAGTTTTAGTTGTGACCCTTCAGTATTACTATATTCACACGTCCAGTGGGTCCAGAAGGGATCCTACCGCGAATTCACTATTCTACATTGGAGCTGTCAAAACAGGAAATCATAGCGTGAATTGGGCTAATCTTAATGAATCAGAGGCAATGCTATTTGCAAACAACTCAAATGGGACACCTTGTGACCAAATGAGAACACTGCGTAAGCCCTATCAAATTTGGTTTAATTATTTTAATAATCACTTCTGCAATAGTAATCGTATATTGTTGCTGTTTCTAGTTGGGTTTGTTCGTGCTAATGTTCATCCACCCTCAATGGATCGAATATCAAAGATTCATTGGGATCTCCAACCCGATGGTCATTATCTTCCAAATTGTTCACATTCAGAAAAGGTGAACTCTCATTCATCTCATCTCATCAAACGATGCCTTTATCAGCTAGCAGAGATAATTTGTGTTTTCATGAATGGGTTGCAGGTCGCTATAATTGTGCCATTTCGCGATAGAATGGAACATTTGCGAATATTTCTGTACAACGTGCATCCTTTTTTGAAAAGGCAGCTTCTGGAATACAATATATTCGTTGTAGAACAACAAGGTAAGGATTTCTTCTGTGTCTGTGTTCTGAAATTGTACTGTATTGGGGAGATCTCTGAAGTATTCCACAATTTCACAATCCCACAAGAATTCAATTTTTGTTTAAAAATAGTCTGCCTCTTGTTTTGTGGAATGTGGAGTAGCAAGTGAATTTGGTAACCTCTTCTCAATTCCAGGATCAGAACCATTCAATCGTGCCATGCTATTCAACGTTGGTTACGCTGAGTCAATTAAACGTTATAATTTCTCCTGTTTTATATTTCACGACGTGGATTTAATTCCTGAAAATGATAAAAATCTGTACAACTGCCCGTTCATGCCCAGACATATGTCCGTAGCTGTTGACACACTCCGGTACAGGTAAGTGCGAAATTATGTGCAAGTAGACCACATCGATATTTTAATTTATCTTAAATATTGTAAAATAGGCTACCGTACCGAACTCTGTTTGGAGGAATCGCTGCTTTCCGACGAGATCATTTTGTTTTGGTGAACGGTTTCAGTAATCGCTACTGGGGCTGGGGAGCCGAAGATGACGATATGTCGAATCGAATTGCCTACCATGGCCTGTTTATCTCAAGATACTCATCGGACATTGCACGATACAAAATGCTCAAACATAAGCACCAGAAGGTCAATTTTAACAGGTAAATTCTGTTGCAATTTAACAACTATCAAAAGAGAATGTACCACTAAATCCAGTAATGATGTCTTATTTCATCTGCCCTTCCAGAACAAGTCCGAATAAATAATTATTTGCATTACTTTCGAGACATAAAGTTCATTTGAACAAAACTTTTTTTTCTCTTTTCTCAGGTATAAAGTTCTCCACAAAGGAAAGCAGCGATTCTTGTCTGATGGGTTGAACAATCTGAACTATACTCTGGAAGAGATTATACTGAACAAATTATATACGCTTGTAAAAGTGAAATTAGCCCCGACGTAGTTGTTAGGCTTTAAAGAGTCGCACAGTCGTACTTTCTAGAAATTAGACTTAAGCTTACGAATCCAGAACGAAATTGAGTCTCAAATATTGTGATTTACGTTACCTATGTCTCAAATATGGAGTCAGTCGATTACTGCTTTTGGGACAGATTTGTCGCCATATCGATATCGTACGAATTCTTAACTAGGAGGATCCTGCGAACGTTGAAACTAGCTCCCAGACAAGTTCTACCAACAAGATTTTGATGCTTGCTCCTATGGTCTGAAGGTGTCCATTATTTTTAACTAACGGGATCTGCAGCTTTATCGAAGCTTCGACGTGGGATAAGATTGGACGATAGCAAACCTCCGTAGCTAAACGGGAGAACCCACGGCATCAGTCTGCATCCTAAACTGGATGTCTCTTAAACCCAAGTCAACTTATGTTTAATGTTCAGTACAATTCAGCTAGAATCCTAGGCTTGCTTATTGCTTAGTGAGTTGGGTATGACTGCGGTATGATATGTAGAAGTTGTAAAACAATCTAGTCCGATACGGCTGCTATCTCTCCAACTGATCTGATCTGAATCGTGTTGTCCCGATACACGGTGTTCCAGTTTTCTGGATTTCCAGAAAAATAAAATTACAAGCTTGTCTTTGTACAATGTACTGTGTAATAAACAATCCATGAATCAATTTGTAACTCGTTACGATTAATAAACTTTATCCAAAGAATATATTTAGTTGCGGCTTTGTTATTTGCTCGTAGAGTTTAGTAGGAAAGGGCGAAAAAATCCCACTATTTGTATATATGACCTATTGAGACATGTTCTTCGTGTAGCAATTAAAATATCAATGATAAAGTCAGGTTTGACGAAAACGGGCTGGCCTGTTCCTAACTGAACACATTACGTGAAGCTGAAGCATAATTTGGTTACAATCAAAATTACAAAAAATATCTACCAAAAAAGGCCACATTACTACTTCGTAATTGATTGGATCGAAATAAACAAACATGGGGCTTGCGATCAGTTCCGACCATTTATTATTATGAAAGTGCCAAATCTGAACCCTTGTCACGACCAATACATGCAATCAATCAACAACTCAAAGGCATCAGGCTTCTAAACTTTGAATATATTTAATCACTAAAATCATCCAAGAAGATCATAAACTGACTGAAATGCACGTATCCATCCAAGTGTTGTGTTCAAAATCGTTGAATCGGTTCAATTTCGCCAGCTTCAGAGCGTGACCCTTGGCTTGGAAACATTCCCCAAGGAAGGTTTTAGGTTTGCGTTTTAGAAATGATTGAGTTACAACGTGCGGAGTGCTGACCCGTTGTGTGTATGTGCAACAAACTTATTAATGACGCTTTGATCTCCAATCCATTTGCTCGTCATATTCATCTACATCTTCGTTTTCATCTACCGCCATCGCAGATGTCTCCTTCAGCTTGTTAAGTTTCTTTGCTTCTTCAGCCTTCCGCTCTAGGTCTATTACTCTGAAAATTGAAGAAGAAAAACATTCGTTGTAATTTGTAAGTGTATTTTTAAATAATTATTATTCTCAAAATATTTTATAGCTAAGGCTTTAATTGATTTTAAGAAATAACAAGGGAAAGTGGTTATCTTACTTCTGCCAATGAGCCATTTGTTCCTCAATTTCCTCCAGTTCTCTCGTTTTGGTTGAGTCCTCTTCATCCTGTATCCTCAAACTGGAAGATTTGAGCTCTTCATTGGCAATTTCCTTTGTAAACTTTTCCCATTCAACTTCTTCTGGGTCACGCCATTCTTTTCCTCTAATCCTTGCATCTTCCTTAGGGTCATCGAAAAATCCTTCAGGTAGATTAATTCCGTTTGCATTCTTTGTCGGGGTTTCAACCTCGTCAGCTTCTTCAGCGTCCTCGTCGTCGGCTAATTCCATTTTTGTGGCTCCGGTATCAGGTTTGGTTGGCCGGGACGCCGTCGCATTTCGTAATGATGTGCTAGGAGCTCCTGGGGACGGAACAGGTGAAACCGGTAGAGGAACCTGTGTAAATTTATTTTAAATTAGTTGTGTCCCGATTCCCGATTGGTATCTGATCCACGATAATGCTAGAAAACATATCAAAAACTGAACTAACCTTGAAAGTATGTTGGTTGTCTTTGACAACTTCTTTCACTGAAGTTGGCCTTGTTAAATTTGACAGTGTTTTCTTTTTAGCTGACGGACTTTCAACATTTCCAGAATCTTGTGGGCGTTTTTTGCCCTTGAGCGAATGGAGGGCATCTTGATGGGATCGACCGTTCACATGTCCAGTCCAAAATATTTCTGACTTGACTTGTGAATTACACAGAACACAAAACAACTGACTCGCACTATTGTACTTGGCCAGTGGAGAGTCAATTTTTTTAGTTGTCGAATTTTTCAAGTCCAGCTTCTTCATTTTCTCTCGATTTTGGGATGAAAAGAATTTCCGAGGGAAGCTTATTTCAATTTCAGTTTTTGTAAAGATTTTGTAAAATTCAGAAAATCGTTGTACTATTTTTGTTGAACGAGAACTGCACTTCTGATTGTCAAATCTGCAATAGTTTTAGCGGTTCGGTCCTTAGCAAGGTTGAATTTTAGTAGCGTGAGACCCGCGGTTACCCCGTTGCGTTGGAAAGTTTTGAATTCAATCAATACTCGAGTGCAGAAGATTTCTTTGCATTCTTCAGACAGTTCTGAATGTAAAAATATCACCAAAAGAACTGCCTGAAAACTAATTAATTACTGTAATTTAAGCCCATCAGGTTCTGTGGAGGTGAACATTAAATTTAAAATCAACAATCAGCTCACGGTTTGTGTTGTGGATTCACCATGAATGCTTTAAAAATTATTGCACCTACTTCTTTGGCTGTCAAGAAAGTGCTGGCTGGGAACTCAGCAGGATTCACACAGAAAGTTCGTTTTGCAGTTACAAAAACCACTGGAGAATTTCTACCAGAGCCAAAGAAAGTCCCTTTAGGAATTGCTGCGATTAGTGGTACGGTTGCTGTCGGATTACTCCTTGGAGCCGCCATTAGTAAGAACATTGCCAGTTTTCTAGAAGAAAATGAACTTTTTGTACCCAGCGACGATGATGACGACGATTGAGGTAGAAAAAACTGATGAGATGAACACTGATGATTTGTTTGAACTTTTTGTACTCCATTTTTAATCATTTTCAAATCTTCTTACAGAGACCACAACTGCGAAATTCATCCAGCGATAACTATTATTAACTAAAGCTTCGAGTTCAATTGATTACTCCTGTCGTAGTCACAAAAAGAGGACTTTGGACTTGACTATGAGAGTGGAATATTATTATGGGGAATCCTCAGCAAGTATTTTCAGCAGTACTTAATTCAAAGCTAGTATTTGAAAATCAACAGTAATTATTTTTACTTACAGTCAATCTTTGCATTAGAAATTATAGAATCACCTTTCTTGTTATGTTGCACTAAACTAGTACATCATATAGGATTTCGTCTAAAAATAAGGTATTTAAACATACAGTATTCTGTTTTAATCATTCAGCTATTGGAAATTCTCTTTGATTGATATATGTATTAAAGTTGATTGGAGGACGCTGCCATTTGTATTAGAAAAACTCTGAGCTTCTCTACATTCTAGAATTGAGACCCTAAAATTTCAACTGTATTTACCAATAGAGAACATCCGTGCTTTAATCTTGGAAACTTGCATAACCTTGATGGTTTCGTTTGTCACCGTATGTAACTTAAAGAGTTTGGTTATTTTGATACCTAACATTATTGTTTCCGCTGTATTAATTAGTTGAATAGCATATTTGCACAGGTTAGCGTTGTACTTATGAACAGGTCAGCATTAATTCGCAGGTCCAAAATTTACAAATTACCATATTAGACTACTATGTTCTTAATGATAGATAGATGAACCCACCGTGGATGAATTTATAAGTTGGAGTTCAAACTTCAACTTGTGAAGAGATGCTGAGATTCACGACATGACCATAAATCAGCTTTAAGATAATTGATGCTAATCCCTCTAGTTGTAATATGAAATACAATACAAGAATACAAGTCAAAGTATTTATAGAAACAGAAAAGCAATTCGTTTCATTTATTATTTGAATATAAGTTATCATTATCATTGTTATAGCTTGGATCAAGCAATTTCGCACTGTTACCGGTGCGGGCGTCGTAATCGGGTAAAAATAAAAATTTCTAGAAAAGTGAGTGGGAAGGTTGGAACATTGGAAAGTGTTTTTTAAATTATTTACACACCAAGTTCTTCAGCAATTCTGTGCGTTTAGGTTTGTCTGGCGTCCTGAAAAATTGAAAATATGATGTTTTTGTGGGCAAAAGTTAAAGTAAAGATTTGCAAATTCAAATCGGAATTCCAAATAATGGTTAAATCGTAAATTCTACTTATTTCCAAAACAATGGAACTGGAACACATATTCAGACCTTCAAACTTTCACAACTAACTGCTTTTCAATTTCACGTTAGCTTTATATTTTCCAATAGTTTGACCAAGGAGAATTCACTTTTTTGCTAGGTGATTGATCTATCAGGAGGTCTCGTAACTAGGGCAGTTACGGAAAAGTCCACTTTTTCCACTTTCGGGAAGAAGTTAAGGATGCCATGGCAACAATCAAAAAATTAGAAATTTAAAATTAAATCTCCATGCCTCCCCAGCAAAAAATGGCATGGAAATTTAACAT
>JAQGCM010001116.1:0-17291 GCA_034699705.1 Hymenaphorura dentifera
CAAACGATCAAGACAGTCCCATGGGAGTCATGGGACGACCTTGTTGATTTAGTGTTTTGGTGACAACCACAAAAATTATTTTGAAGTATGCTTTTTCCGCATGCAATTAGACTCTTCATTCAATTCTGAGCAAAACGAGTCTGGTTATAATTTTCCTAGCACTCAATACAACCAAAGTTATTCGATTTTTTGAAAAAGTATCCAACAAATTAGAGACTGCCAATCAAAATCTTCAACAATAGTGCATTTCTTGGCACTCATTTTGCTCACAATTAATTACAAAGCTCAATAATTTATGGTACCAAAAAAGCATATTTTGAAAATCATAATTTTGTTATGGTTGTCACCCAAGCTCAAAATCAAGTGGGACTGTCTATGTGTTGAACGTTTGCATGGAGAAGTAGCTAAGCAACCTCAAATAAACGAACTACGGTTGTCAAGGCGCTGTGAAATACAATTAAACTATTTTCGTTAAATGTGTTCGACGTCTTTATTCGAGCTCTGATTATTCCGCTGGTTGCTATTCAAAGTTAACAAATGAAACGTTGCTATTGCTATATGAATGGCTGTCAAAAATGATTTATTAACCTACAGAAAGCCTAGTAGCAATTATTATTATTGTGCTGTGCAACAATGATACGTGTGAATGCATGTAAAATTACAGAAGTACGTGAACTTTCGCAGTCATTTCTTGTATGATTGTTGCTAGGAACGAATTCTTGTGATTCCTAATCCTATCCCCCCGGACGTTGCAATGGCTTATGGTTTCCACTATATTTTTTGCGGGTTAAATGCGTATTTCATTCTAGAGAAAATGGCACGCTCAATTGGGCGGAAGTACAGATCTCAATTTTGGTGTACCTCTTCCTACTGTGTCTTCGTAGCCACACCAAAACGATTTTGCTAAATGATGGCTTGTTGAGAAGGTTAAGGTACCAGGCAGGGTATCGCAAATCATACTTCTTTGTTGGGTTGGTTGTTGACAGGCCTCCCCCATTGGTCCCTTAATGGTCTTTCTCTAACAAATGAATGCTTTTCAAAACCCATGTCACCCTAGTATTTTGCTCAAGTTTTCCAAAACACCATCCTTTTTATCGGCATGGTCTTGGTGGGTCTGTACTCTATACTAAAGGAATGTACAAATTTTGGTACTAGTTTGAAAATTGAGCTCAGATTTGGTATTTAGTATCAAATCACACAAGACCATGACCATAGATCGTAGACACAAATTAAGGTTAGTGAAACCCAAGATTTTGGTCCCGATGACCCAAAGGTGAGCCGAAGAGCAGTTTGCTCTTGCATTGTCATTTTCTGAGTGTAGAATTCTTGGAAAGTTTGTTTCATGGTTTCAATCACTACTTGAATTTTATTTGATGGTCTCAGTACTCAAATCTGGGTCTCTCGGAGTCAAATCAGGGCCAAGAATAGTACCGAAATGATCCCGGACCGCTAAATTATGTTGGATCCACATTTAGATAATTGAATACTTTATAGTGTACCAGCAATAGTACTTACCGAATATCGAATAGTCGCTAATCGTTCAAATCATTTAATTATTAGGTATTCGGTCACTTTTCGGGCGAATCCGTGTATTCCTATTCCTATCCGCACTATTCGGTCACGGTCAACCCAATCTTCGGGCCATCCATCCCTACGTAGCTCATATAATTCATAATAATTCACAAGATCATTAGGTAGGGAATATGTAATTTTGCGATGTACAAGTATTTCATTCACTGTACAAACTGTACATTAAATTGTAGATACTTAACAGATTCAGAGAGATGACTACTTTTTTAATAGAAGTTCCAACAAAATAAACAACGCTAGATTTTCATAGTGAACTTTTGTGTTTGGCATGAGCGTTTTGGTGAAATTTTCAATTTGAATCAGTTTTGAAAACATTTACTAAAATTGAATTTTGTAGTTACATCCAAATATTGGGTTAAATAAACCATGTATATTTTGAAGATTCTTAATTTGTTCCTAGCATCAAGTCAAGAATGTTTCTAATTTGAGTAGAAATCAGTTCCGTTGAAGAATTTTCTAAATGGATTCGTATTATATGCGATACGATTAGCTGATATTCCAATTCCAACAATTCCAAAACATCTTAATCTTAAGATATGCTGCCAAGAGATCTCACAAAGTTGATTTAGCAAGCAAATGAGCAAATTTGATGGGTCCATCGTAATAAAAGTATAAATTTCTGAAAACTCAGCTAAGCTGGGTTGGGACTGGGTCGGTTTTTTTTATAACTCCAGCATTATTTTAATAATTTCAATTCAGACATCACAATTCAGAAACCATGCATGCATGCTTTCTTTAACTTTAACTTGGACGCTGTTCTTGAATCTCAACTTTCAATTTTTTTTTGTTTTGTCTATAATTGGCTTAACATTTCCTGCCTTGCCTGTTAACATGCATCGTCCGTGAGTGAAGCCGTGCCGTAACTCCAAATGCAACCGAATGAAATGACTAACGAGGTCAACGATACGAGTATTCGAGTCCAATTACGTTTCAGCTCTCAGCTTCCTCCCGAATGCAAAATATCATACGATCAGAGCAATTTTTCTCTACAGGTTTCTCTTTCATTTTAACTTTGCGTTGCCAATGTGACTTCAGTATTTTAGTTCCTTCCAATTCGAAGTCAGTTGTTTCTTGTTTGGCAAAAAGCCAACAAATAAACCGTCCTGACAATTTTGTCCTGTTTTGAACTCTGAGCTGCCTCGAACTTCGAACAAAGGATTTTGATTTTCGTTTGTTCATTTTGTGGTTTGCCATTGTCTATTTGCAGTCCAGCCATTGCAATTTTGTCTTGCATACTCGCAACTGGTAATAAATTGGTAGCGATTGTCGATTGTGCTCTTATATTGTTGAAATTTAATTTGATGTTCTGTAAATTTCAGACTTTTGAACGACTGGCCCTCCGTGTGCCAAAGGAATAAGGAACAACTGTGGTAGCCAATCATGGCCAAAAAATCTGGAGCCAACGGCCTCGTCGGACTCGGAGACAACGACTTTGACTCTCTCCTCTACTCGTCTCAAGAAGTTGATTTTGATTTTTTTGATGAGTCAACTGCTCCTGAACCCCCAGCCCCAGCATCTCAAAAAGTGGCTAATTTCACGGCCGATGATAAGGACAAGACTGATGTGACTCAACCGCGCCAAGAATCCTTGCTCCAACCCATGGAGCCGCCCCTTGACCCAAAGATTTTCTCTACAGCGTCCCTCCTCGCCTCTCTTTCCGCTCTTTCTCAACCCAACTCTGACGAAGACGTTCACAGCGTGAGTGAGGACGACGACGCTGAGACCAAGGCGAAGGCCAAGAGCACGACCCACAAAAGATTGTTCAACGGCCACGCCAACGGCCATCATGGCAACGTCGTGCCCGCTCGCGTCCGTCTCTTTGACATTAGCGACTCGAGCACGGATGACGAGGATCAAGTGTCCCAACCGCACATGACCATGACTGGGATTGCCACGACGGCCACCTTGAGCACAGCTTTCCTCAAGGAGCACAATGGGGACAACTCCATTGACGAAGACAATTATCTGACGGATGACTCCAACTTTTCTGACATCACAGACGTGACTCCCATCTCATCTCTTGGCTGCAGCCCAATGCCGTCCCCCTGCGGAACTAAACTTCATGATGACATTGAGGAGGACGACTACGAGCTGAAGGACTGGTACGAGGGTGACATCGACGTGGACGATCACTCTGGCCCAGAGGAAAACACACCAATGCAGCAACACTTGCAACAACTCAGGTCATGCGGGCAAGGCCAACAGCTCGGCCTTGGCCCACTTCATCTGGACGTGATGGAGCCAGGGACCCCAACGCAGGGCTCTAGCTTCCTCCTAATGCAGTCTAGCCCAAATCTGGCCAACAATGGTCATCCCATGAATTCCACCAGCCCGCTACAATGGCAACGTCAACAACTCATGGAGTTTGCTGGGCCGATTGTGGACGAGTCTTTGATGAACTACCGGAACGGGTTGTGTGCTCAGTCGGACATTGACGATCTTGTCCCAGGCTTTACAACCACGACGTCCCTCTCTCCACGTTCCTCTGCGTCTGGGTGCTTTGGGTCCTCCTACTCCAACTCAATGTCAATTCCAAGTTGCACGGCGACGACCACGTCCTCCTCGACTCACAAGGTCTTTGGCCACAGCAGACTTAGCAACAGCAAGGCGAGTCGGTGCAGCAAGACCACCCACACCAACCACAGTTTTAGCAAGGATGAGACTCGACGAATTGAGCGAGAGAATCAAATTTTGCTAAGAAAAATTGTGGACACTCAGAAGCGCAAACATCATCATCATCAAGGTGGGCATGGAGGTAGCGCAGGAGGTGCTGGCGGAAATGGGAATCAACTTCGTGTCAAACCCCAACTGGCTCACTTGAGCTTTCGTGCCAAACAACACCAGCGGCGTATTGACTATGAGAATGCGGTAAGAGCAACGACAATGCTAAAAAAAATAGCACTCATTCTATTTGTTATTGCAAAAAGCAAAATTTGCTTGATTCTAAACATTTATTTGACTCGTGTTTCAGATTCTTCTCCATAAAATCCAGACCGTGAAGCCTTCAACTGAAATTAGAGTTGCGTTTTCACCAACTCAACCCTCTCCTACTTCAAAGGTGACTAGGACCATGACCAATGGTCACGGCAGCGGCGGCTGTGGCGGTGGTGTCGGTGGGCACTAAACCAACTTGTCAACCAACAATACAAGCAGCACAATTATTGCAAATTTTGCATTGCAACAATAAATCAACTGAACAATCAATTTTCCAGGAGCTCCGTCCTCCCACACAAAACAAGCAATCGAACTCCTGGAAAACTTCAATCAAAACCAGTCTTATACGTAACGTAATCCTTATAAAAAAAATGGAATAATATTCCATATCATTGAACAATCTGAGTTTCTTGCTTTCCTTTTCCTTGGGGTTGGGCTACTTTGGGTGGGTTAAATTCAAGGACTTGATACTTGAACAATTCTTATGCAAGAAATATCGAATCTTAACGGCAGGGGGTTCTTTTTCAATTCGATGGTAAATTGGAGGGTACAGAATTTACAACGCCAACTAAAAATTATCGCGGTCTTGATCTTGTTCTACGCTACGACTACGACTGATCCCTAAAAGTATTTTAGAAATTAAGTCCCGATTTGGAACCGAGTCCTCGACCCTCGAGCATCTTCTATTTCTAACTTTAACTTGTGGGGTGGGAAATTTCATGTACTGTACATACATACTTTGCTAATTAATTCTACTCTAGAGATTGACACAACTATTTATTTATTTATATAGATTTATTTCTTTATTTATGTACAAAGTTGATGAATGTTAGTTAGCAGTCCAATTCCAAATACTGGAATTGCAACGGTGCAGAGTCGAGGCGAAGCGATTGAGGATTGAGCATTCACTTGACATTAGTTTTAATTCGCCTCGCCATTTTGCCTACTGGTCGCAATTATTTTGACTGTGTAATCAACTAATTAGATTGCGCTGGGCTTGGCTTGGCTTTGCACCATTCAATTCAAAATCATGGGCCTGGGGCGGGGGGATACGATTCGAATACTAAATAATCAAATCTAGTCAGTCGTCTCTGTCTCTGTATTTATTATTTCTATTGAGCCAAACACCACCGCTTAGAGATTCTCAAATTAACTTCTTCCGGTTCCGGCCACCAAATTTCTGAAATCGGGTGCCGGATGCCGGAAGTCGTTGTTCAAATTATGGTTTTAGTTTTAAGGGGTATGAATGAGTAGGTGCTGTCAGCTGTAAGTGCTGCTCTTTTTACCGTGCACCTCCACGTGTAGTGCACGTACTTACGTAAAAATATTGTGAATTGTGAAAATTGTGAATCATGGAACAAAAAATCTCATTCTTTTAAGTTTTCAAACGGAAAACGGAACAATGGCTAGTCGTAGGGTGGTGATAAGGAAAGCATTATGTATTTAAGCGACACTCATTGTTGCCCCCCAATCGGGGGAAGGAAGTGGGGAGTCAGGGGGGAATATGAAAAAGGGGGTAGCGTAACTGCGTGACGTACGTACTTAAAGTAGGTCGCGGACGCCATGGGTAATCAAGTTTTCAAATTCGAAACTCACAAGTCATAAGCTAATCGTGAAATTTCGCTTTAGCTTTTTGGGTGGGTCTTTTTTTGTTGGGTTTTGTTTCTACGATTAATGCTACGATGGTCTTAATTATTGTTAACTAAAAAATTATTTGCTAAAGTTTTAGTTTGAGAAGTGAAGTGGTGATTCTTGTCCTCGTCCCGCACTTGTCGCAATATTTTTTTGGCTAACTACATAATGTTTTGTGGCGTGGTGGTGGTATGAGAATCAGAGTCAAATAAATGAAACTGAGCAAAAAATCCAATGCAAAAATCGTGCAATTATTTCTAAAATGATGCCAGAGTCTGCCGTCTGCAGCAGCAAGAGCATGTCATGTTTTGATTTTAATTTGAATTGACAATGGAGTTTTTATTAACGTTTTGGATTCAACTCAACCTCAATTATTACATAAGTTTCTTTTTAAGATGGTGATGATTGGTAAATCCATCACATTTCTCTACGCACGCACGTACATTACATGTATACATTTATTTTTTAAGTCGACCGTCGACACTTTTTCTGTTGTCACGTCAAGTCCAAGTCCTGTACTTGTCTCACTTTTTTCTCTCCACAAAATCCATGCATTCATCCAATCAAATCGTCCACCGAAGAATAAAGAAATTGAATAACGTGAATGTAAATGTATGTAAAACAGAGAGAATTAGAATCAGAGTCTGCCTCAGAGTCACAATTCAAAGTTAAAGTTAAATAATTAATTACAAATACCCAGGAATTAATTATTAGACAGAAATCATGAATCGGCAAAGCCGCCACCCTGGCCGGCCTGCCCTGCCTGCAGATTTTAACAGTTTCACTTGGACTTATTGCATTGTTGTGGCTGGCTGGCTGACTGACTGGCAAACTATTATTCAAATTAGTTGTTGTTCAGTTCCATTGTTACATAACAGAATTAAATAAAAACTATATAATATAAACATTAAAATTTATAATTAAAGATAAACAATTTGTGGGGGATTGATTGAAGGAGCGAGACAACAGAGAAATGAAATAGGGGAAAAAAGAACCTAGAAGTTTTTAACACAATTAAGATGAAATTGGCAATTAATTCGTGACTGGGATAATTTACTCTCAAGTTTCACAACCACACTCTAGACGCGTCGACGGTGTTTTGATTTTCACAACAATTAGAATCATCCCGTTCCACATTCCACTCCTTCATGACACCCTGCTCCCCCCTCCAATTTCCCCAGACGACACCCTCCCCCCACATGCATACACACAAAGTCCTAAAAACAAAATTTTTCCTTGTCACCACTTCCATCCCCGTCACTCACTCAAAAACTAAATTTAACAATTTAAGAACATGTCCCCCAAAAAGAATTTCCACCGGAACGGCACCGCAAAAAGTAAAATCTGCCAATAACGTTATAACTTAAGAACCCAGAGCCGGAGGAAATGTATTGCAAATATTTTTTAGCAGCTGCAGCAGCAGCCGCAGCTCAATTACTCAAAACTCAAACATTCCCAACTATATGCATAATTTACACTTAATCAGTTTACATTTCTCAAAATATATTGCATTTCCTGACGGCGCGACGACGACGACTGACGTCGAGGACTCGACGCGACGCGGTTGACGAAGAACAAAACGTCGTCGCAATTATTGAATTATTACAGAGCAGACCAGACTAATCGTTAATTAATTAATTATTAGACCAATTAGACGACTACATTGTTGTTGTTGCTGGTACTTAACGTTAGTATTCGTCAAGACTACAATGTCGTGTCGTATAATAATGCGCGGCTAGTGCTGCTAAGTGCTAACAATTAAGCAAAGTGCTCAAAGTCCTCCGTCCTCCGTCCTACTCCTACGTACGTAGTTATATACCTAACTACAATCAAATTTGACAATTAAACTTGATGACTTCTACGAACGAACAACGGCATAACTACGCTAACAACAATTTGTAGTTCAATTAGGCCTGAAACTATCTTAGTTACTACATAATATGCACGTACCTATTGTTGTCGTCAAACAAAGTAATTGATTGTTGCTCAAAATGTAAGTATTGCATTTTTGTTTATAGTTTGTGGACATAAAATTATTAATAATCTCAATCTATGCATGTAAGCAGACACTAGACACAACTAGCAGCTGACTGACTGACTCACGACCACCGGGAAGAAAACGGATTAATAAACGGCCGGGCCAAGACTTAAGAATTTGACTAAAAATTTAAATTCGCTTTTGAAATTCAGTTAACAATTAACAATAAAATAAAAATTGTTTTAAAAAAACTGGGGGTGCTAGAAATGAGCGCTCTAAATCCTAGCAAGCAGCCCTAGCCCTAGCTAAAAGCTTGCTTGCGTGCGTGCAGCAGACGTACGTATTATAATATGACTAATGAACAATATCGGTGACTAACTCTCATCTTCTTTATGCTATACGGCAATGCCCCCTCCCCCCCATTGGGGGGGGGGCGGGGAGGAACGCATTTAAAAGGGGGTCCAGAAATAAATTTTCGTATTCTTTTTGGATGCGGGAGCAGAGCAGAGTGGTACAGAGGTTAGATCAACTGAATAAAAATATAACTGGCGCTCATGGCTCATGCATGTTTGCTAACTAAACTCTGTCTTCTACTCAACAATATGCTATGCGAGGAGACACTAATAACGTGCCTGCAAAAAATTAAGGGTCCGGCCTGATCTGCTGTCTACGTCTACTGATATTTTGCCGAGCGAACGAAAAGAGTCGTCTAAGTCGTCTAAGTCTACCTACCAAATTTTATATCTTTTCGGGAAAGATTTGTAGGTTCTTTTTGTATAGCAAAAGTATTGAAGGGAATCTTCTAAGCTAAACTAGCTAACGATTATTACGTACGTACGTGGTGTTTCACAACGTAGAGTTTCCTTTTTGCGCGTTAATTCATCGTTTACGTTTGCGTAGATAATTATTATGATTAGTTTAGTTTAGTTTAGGTTAGATTTAGATTTAAAATCCAAATTTCTTCTCTTAAATTCATTATTCCTATAATAGTTGTTGTATGTAGTACCGTAGTAGTAGTCGTCGTTTGAGTCGTCTTCATCAAATTTACTTACTCGAGCGCGTTGATGACTTTTTAAAATTAATTTGTAGCGTAGCGTAAATTAACTTAATGGAATTCTTTTGAAATACGTCGTAACCACAGCTTTGTCGAACTTCACTTCACCTTCATTTGATTGGATTTTTATCTTGCCTTCCTTTCCGAAGCACGCGGCCGCCACGACCATCAACACAATTATTTTTTTTACAAACTAAAACTAGCCTCTAAGGATGAGGGAACTCGCTTTTACAAATTTACATATTTATATATTGTATTTATACTGATGAATGTTGCTGATTGTTGAAGTTGAAGAGCAGTTGTTTTCTGTCTGTACGATTGCTGTTGGTTTGCTGCTAGTTTTCATCTTCATCTTCACTTCATTCTTTTGCTTCCTTCTTTGATTTCTTCACGTGCAGTCAGAGTCGTAGGTAGTAGTAGTAGTTGAGGTGTGATATTGTTTTATTTTTAGTGTACATGTGTACGTAGTTTTAGGTTAAGAACGAAGAACTTAGCTAGAGATGAAAACTAAGTTCAAGGAACAACTTCAACGTAATTGGCTGGGTAGAGCCCAATCCGCCCACCCTTCCGTCCTTTACACCACCCTTGCTCATCCTCGTCTTCCAATTTGTCGAACACGTCACCTGAAACCACGGAATAAAAGTGTAACTAACTCGGCTGGTTGAATTCCCATGACCATAAAATGGATCCAGACCAGCTATGTATGGGTTTCATTTCAGAATAGTCAGAACAGGTAACTTCTTAACCTTCAAATGCTACAGCTACAGCCACAGCTACAGCCACAGCCCTCCGACTCTGGAGTCACGACTCTGCTGGGTTTAAAGGGCAATCGTAATCACGGTCACGGTATTGTCCTGTATTGTCAATTGTCAGGGATTGACGCCACAAGTCCGCCCAACTCGCTAATACCAAGGATATTAATAAATTGCCCTGCTTTTGGCTTTGGCTTACCTTGTCTGAAAGTCAACTCATCGTCCTCAGCCCCTTCGTAGTCATAAAGGGCCCGGACTGGAATCCCAGGCTCTCCGCGATCAACAAATGCTCCCTCGCTGTTGGAACATTCGTCCCACTCTTCCTCCTCGAATGGATTACGCTCTTTCCTGAACACATTAAAAGCAAACCAATTAATTAGACTAAATCACAAGAATATGTGGCATTTCCGAATGTCAAGCTATAAGCTAAGCTCAACTTACCCTGACCCGTTTGTCTTCGTCTCCTCTGCAACACCTTTTGGCTCTTTTTTACTAATAGGCTTGGCTTCACTTCCATTGGCTCGAACCTTCATAGAACTTCCTTTGCTGAGCTCGGCTGGACCGCCACCCTAGTCAATCCCACGCAACAACAACAAAGTTTAGTTTGGGAACTTGAATCCATGAAAAAAGCTAAAGTTTCGAATAAAGTGTCGATAAAAGAAAACAGAAATCACGAAGAAAGTCTGAACTTCTGCTACACTGCTCAGCATAGCAAACCGAGTGAAAAACAGTTTGTTAAAAGAAACATTGGAACTAGAGAAAAGTGAGGATCCTTTCAAAAGGAATGTTAGTGTTTTATCCCCACCAAATTAAATGCGGGCAGCGGGCACAAGGTCAGGGTAAACAGCACACACAGGGCATACAAGTTACATCCTAAGTGCTACCCAACAAAAGTTATTTCAATACTAGCTCCAGCTCCCCTAAACTTAAAAGGGGGGTCCACTCATCAGGCTTTGGCTTTGGCTTAGAAAACCTTAACCTTGCCAATTCAACAATAGCCTTCTTCAGAACTAGCCAAGCATTAGAAATTTCGTAGGCAAAGCAAAGCTGGTGATTTCCGCTCATTACCTAATTAGTCTTGGCATTGATTGGCTTGGATTTGAATAGGAGAATACGAGTGCATTAAATTGCAAAAATCCCTCTACCCGCATAAGTTACCCTTCTCCAAATAAAATAAAAATATTAAATTGAGACGCATAAGAACTTGGACAAAACCAAATGAATAAAACTAAAGCTACAGCTACAACGAAGGACTTAGCAATAAGAGATTATTCGGAAACTGAAAATGAAATCGATAGAAATGCTACAAAATTTGTTTTTGAAAAAAAATGAACAGGAGACGAGAAGAGTTGAAATTAAATTAATATAAAAAACTAGGAGGTAAATCTTACGGGTAAGTCATCTGAGACGGACTTTTGTGTAAGCAGTGTGATACCTCCAGTCGGTACACTCTCCTTAATTCTGCTTTTAGTGATATCTCTAAATTCTTCAAGGTATTCCTTTCGTCCAGAACAAAAAAAAGAGAAACAAACCAAAACTAAACTAAAAATACAACCCAAAAAAAAAATAACAACGACACTCTTCAAACGTAAACGTAACTTATTCAGAAAGGTTCTCTAAAATATGGCAAAAGGCTGTTCAATTATGTCCTGTCCTGTCCTGACCTGACCTGGCGACGACTACGAACGAATTGAATCAGGGGACGAAAAATACTGAAGACGAAAAATACGGAAATACGAGATGCATGCGATGCATACGATTAGAATTAGAAAAGTTAATTCAAAGTTAAAACTCAATCCATGCAGCATGCAATGTATAAATTCTACCAAATAAGAATAATCAAACAAATTCTAATCTGCCAAATACAAAGCTGGCTCAATAAATAATTGAGAGACTAAAAAAGCAAGGGTTTTGGCTCAACGGCAGCAATTAAAAATAGTTTGTTTGCTTTTCAATCATTGCATTGCATTGCATGGGTACTTTATACCAGCTAGCTGCGAGCTCAAAGATTTTATTAATGTTGCTTTGCATATTCCAAATTCCCACACCCCAACAACCGGGCAAACCCCACAAAACCACTCAACACAAATCCCCCCCCCCCCCCAAAAAAAATCTGATCAAAATTTCAAAATATCTTCCGTGAAAGTGCATTTATAAAAATCCTAAATTTCTTTATCACCTATAAACGTATAATTTTCTCAAATAGTAGCCCTGTTCTGTTCTAAATACACTTCCCTTCCCACTACTACATAAAATATATTTAGAAATTTTGAACTAAAAAATATGAATCTCCAAACCTCGAAAGAGGGCCAATTCATGGCCATATTCACACCGTGGTTATTTGACCACCATTTTAAGTCCTTCAAATGATCAGCATTGCTCACAGTGTGGTGGAACTCTTCAAAAATCTGTGGTAACCTGTTCCCAAACCAAACCAATACACAGCATTTGAGATCACATCAAATCTTTAGCATAGAATTTGATTAAAAATTAGTTTGTTTGAGTAAATTATGACTTACTCTGGTTTCTCGGAAATATTAATGCATTTATGCATCGAGTACATTGCCTCTTTAAAGAATTTGAGTCGTTTGGCCTCCATTTCTTGACATTTGTCAAATACTTCCCGCATGTCCTCAATGTATTTTGGATTATAAGCCGTAATCTCTTGCAACGAAGCTTCATACTTCTCCTTTGCCCTTTGAACTTCTTCTTTACTCTTTGTCACTTTCTCTTGAGCCTTCTTCACCTAAAAAATCACGACAATCAAAAACGAAAAATTAGTTCAACTCATATTCAACCACCCAACTTCCCGAGATTGAATTCCAAACTCGTTCTTTTCTAGAATGCAAAATAGTCTGTACAGAATCAAATGTTAAAATGGCACATTCATTTTTCAGTTGAGTCGTCATTTCTTTTTAAAAAAGTGAGCAGAACAAGAAAGATTTTGAGTCAGAGGTAAGGTCTGTGTGTATAGAACAATCAGTCGTCCAAAAAATGAGTGGAAATTTACTCATTCTTTCACATTGGTACTTTTGCAATTGTATTGTCCAGAAATTAGAGAAAATGGAAGAACGATTGATTGAGTTTGAAAATAGTATTAAAACAAAGTTAAGTTTTAAGTAAGAAGCTCACGTTCGAAGAGTTGCTCGACTGCTCCATCCACCAATTTGGGAATTAGACATCAAAAAAATAAGGTAATTCAAATATCAGTTTGATAATTATTAAACATGTATTCAAGCAACTATGAGGCTTGCTCACACTAATTATTATTTAAAACTAATATTAATACTATTTACCCACACAGAACAATAACCACATGGACATGCATGCATGCACACAACATTCAAAAGCAAAACTGCCAATCTAACCAGAGTCCAAATCTCTCAAACCATTGTTGAGAAAATTAGACACTTGTACCTAGACTTGGATATGGAAATATTTCACAGCGTACGAAATTCATACTTGTTTCATAAAGATCCCTAAATGAGTGCAAGTTTCTCGTTTGATATTCAAATATACATACACAGATGTATGTCACAGGAAATAGGTTTCTAAGAATGACAAAATCTACAAGTACAGCATTTGCACAAATTCAATTCTGAGGGAAAATCATGGTCTAATTCCATGTTGTTAGTACTTTGCCTTGTCGGTTTGAATTGTTAGAAATATTTCCAAATTCAGCCTTGAAAGCCTCTAGCTCTAGCATCTAATATTACAATCGAACAGTACTGCACTACATATCAGCAACAATAGAAACAACAATTGACTAACAGACTAGCAGCACACAGATTGTCAAAAATCATCTTAAACCCCATTTTACTTTGAGTTTTGAAATGTGTTTTCTGGGCATTTATTTTAAGTCTTTTAATTCTTTTAAAGGGATCTTTTAATTTAAATCCCAGCAATATATTAGACTATTAGCTAATGAAGGTGAATCAAGTCAAAGCCCTCAAAATGTTATCTAAAAGAAAATTACCCAGGTCAAAATCATTTGACAATAAATTGACAATCTACGTGCTTTCAAAAGTAGGGCAAACAAGAAGTTGGGAAACAAGCATGCTGTTGATTCGAAATGGAAACACGAAACAGATAAAAGTACTGATAGTACTGAAGAACGAATCAAGTCAGTCAGTTCCGTTCCGTGTCCTACCCTATCTCCCATGTCAAGTGAAAGGAATAAAGAGAACAGTATAAAAATATCATCAAAAAGGCTCTGAAATAAGACGAATTTGCTACGACGACGACGACTATGAATTGTCCAATTTCTCGACATCTGCCGAAATTGCCATTTGGTTTTAAAAATTGAAATGATGCACTCGGCGAAATCTTTATAGCCTTTCCATTCATTCGATCAGCTGGCAAGAAACACTGATCGGTGGGAGCACCGGTTGTGATTTTAGTGCTTTGGCTTAGTGGAATTTCAATTCAAGCATTAAGCTAGGAGAATACTGATTCCAAATTCCAAAAATCCAAGTCACACACACAAACCATACATATAAACTTTGAAATGGCCAAGTGGAGTGTCAAGTGTCAGGAATAAAAACAATTGAAATTGTTCATAGGAAGTCAAATAAAGATCAAATCCAACCATCATCCACTTGTGGAATTGAAAAATTGAATTGAATTCAAAAACGAAACCAATACAAACACATCGGTTCGAAAAAAAAAAGTAAACGATACAAACGAAACGATTTCTAAACCAGGGTTGGAAGAATTTCAAAGAAATCAAGACAAATACAAAATCATATTTAAAAAAGTGACTGAAATGAAAGCCCAAAAATTTAAAGATTCCCACTAGTAATGAATTTACAATACTTTGTTAAAAATGCAAAATGCAAAAATCAAAGAAACAAGGCCCCCAACAAAACAACTGAGTTTTTCAAGTAGGCGCACGACCACAACAATTAAATGCATCGACCCATGCTAGTTCAGCAGTGCTGGAGCTGCAGCGAGAGCGAGACCTTGTCATGTCTTCATGTGGTTGGTCATCAACCGAAGACCACATCAGAAAATATGTATGTTTTAGAATATCTTCAAATCTCAATATAAGCCGATACCGCACGTGTTCGTACGTACTGACAATGACAAGGTCTCGCTGCTTGCCGCTGCAACCCGCAACCTCAGTAGAACAGAACTGATCATTCCTTGCAATAAAAAATATCAATAATTTTCATAATGCATAATTTGTTTGTTGACATAACTAATTTCGCTAAATTACCTGATCCTGTGACACGGCCGTGTCACTCGACGCATTTCTCTCTTGGTTGAGAGCCGATTTTTCATTTTTACATGCATTATGATAGTCATTCTTCAATTTATTCACTTTTGCTAGAATCTTTGCCCATGGCTTCTGTGCTTTCTTGAATAAGTCTTCCATCTCTTTTCGTTCCTTCAAGTTCATCACATTCTGTATAAAAAAAATCCAACAAATCACAACAATTAGATTTCTTGGACAATACTGTTCACAAGTTTTATTAAAATATCAACCCATTTCACAACAATATTCAAATCAAGCCGACCAAATTGAGTCAAAAGTTCTATATTTTTCGCGATTCACAAATTTGCGCATAATTTCAGTATAAATGACCAGAATTCTTGCAAATCGCTGCAATCGCATCTTGTGAAACCAATCGTCTCCAAATTATCAACGCAATCTTTTCCATTAATTCAAATTGGTGCTAGCATGGCCTTAATTTGTAAGAACCACTTAAACATCTTCCAATTCACATCATCTTCATACATGTGTTTCTTCCAAATTTTGCAAAACAATTTGCATTTGCATAGGTAAAACGTTACAAGACTGAATCCCATTTGCCATTTTGCGCAAAACATAATTTGGTGAAATGAGATCCCTATTTTGCATTGAGTTTGGGCTCGGGCAAGCTGGGCGTGATCCGATTACAGATTACAGATGTCTTCCATTATACTATGTACTTGCAGTTTTGCAAACAACGACTTGCAGATTACAATACACACATACATAGTATTGCAAATAACGAAACTACTGCTCGGGCTCGGGGTCTGTTGACCAAAAAATCCTCGCATCGCATCGTCGTAATTGTACTTGATGTACAGGTACATAGTACGTATGCTTTCTTCAACAACAATGCACTGCTGAGCTACGGGTTCGACTATGAAGAAGAATGAAATAAAATAACAATGGTTGAGTGGGCAAGCAAACAACCATACCGAAATCCTACGTATGCATGCTTGACTCGGAGGCAGAAGACAGAAGAGCTAGACTAGAGCAGAGCAGAGCAGCATTCAGCATCAGAGCCAAAATTAAGTGTGAGTCCCACACTTCCGGACTAATTAGAATTTGAAATGACTCACTTGACACACACAAAGCTCACTCACTAGAGTCTAGAGTGGTTGCTGCAAATTAGAGTTCGGCGAGTGCAATGAATGGAGTGGAATGGATTGCATTTCGCAAACGAACAAAAGTCGCAGCAATGCAATGGACGGCCAAACCTAACGCTAAAGGCTAAACCAAACCAAAACCTGAGCCTGAGCCTGAATGAAGCCTCAACAAATCCAAATAATTCTCCGTTGTTGCGCTTCAGTTATTTTCAAAGCAATTCTTCTATTTTAAATTAAGGTCAGGCAAATACATAGCAGGGCATGCATGCATGCATGTATTTGTTCTATTCGTAAAATTCGCAATGCAAATTTTGGAGAGCACTGTGTCTAATCAGTCAACAGTAGTTAATTAACACCCGAGCCTTTTCTAAGCTTAAGCCAAGCAAGCTTAGACTTGGCAGAGCCCAAGTTTGATAACCTCGGACGGACATACATGTATGCATTGCATTGCTGAGACACCCAGATCTAAGCACTCAGCAGTTCATCTTCTCCCTCTTAAGACAATTGGGTGATTCGCAATTTCGCCTATTTCGCAATGAGCAAAATTCTTTTCAAGTGGGATCTGGCAACGGCATGGTCCTTGCGATACATTACATTAACATTAGTGTTTTAATTGATGAAAACTGTGTCTAGGTCAAGAGACAATTTTCGGAACAATCAAGGCAACCAGCCACCACTACACGTTAAATTTATGACTCAACCCAGCCCCGCTCTCTTCCTTAATCGTGGCTGAGTCAAATCTGAAGTGTTTAAATTCTAAATTGAAACAAACCATGGATGGGCTGACTCATCATTGAGTTGAAATGGATTCAATTGAATTGATTTAAAAAAAACACACCCGACATAATTACTCAGTCAGGACTGAAGGTGAGCAGCCCGCACTATTTTGCCTGCCCGCGCCCGCCCTCCCTGGCTGGCTTTGCGGCCCGGCCCGCCCGTGCCCGCGAAGCGGAAAAAATAAATCGGCCCGGCCCGCCCGCGCCCGAAATTT
>JAQGCM010001117.1:0-17290 GCA_034699705.1 Hymenaphorura dentifera
GAGCGGTTCCAGCTGTACCAAGTCCGACAATGCAGAATCCAATGGAAGTATAGACAAATCCTTTAGTGCTGCGATCCACCTTCTTCAACGTTGAATTTTCCTTACGATGAAGTTTTTTCAGAGTACAGATTGCAGCCTTAAGTTTTAGAGGAACCCATGAGAACTTCTCGAAAATTAGTTGAGGGCTCAGGAAACACCTTCCCATATAAGTTGGAACAACACGTTCGACCATGTAACGATGGGCATGAGTGCTTGCTGAGCCATCCTGAGAAGTTAAAGTCGATTAAAACTCAATAAAACTGTTGAATTTATTTTACACTTAATTTGCTAAAACTTCCATATTATATTAAAGCCATATCATATATTGACTGAAAACCTCACCTTCCAGAATTTGAAAATCTCTAATTCGTCTATAAAGCCTGCTTCAAGAGGAAGCACTTCTACCATAAATTTGTAGCTGGTGACTTTGGTTGACAAATCTTTTGGAACGATTTCAACGACTTCCATGTCATCAATGCCAACGACGCCTACTTTCTTAGTCGCATTGTACTTGTCCTTTTCCTGTGCTTTCACCTAGGGCAAACGCAGAAAAATTGCAATAAATGTCACATTCTACAGATCAAAGCAACTTCAAGATATCTTGTCTATGAAATCAAAGCATAAATAAGGCAAAGTTTTCAGTTCATTTGGGCTAAGCAGCATGAACAACGGAGTAAATCTTGGATTCTAACAAATCATAAAATTACCTGAAAAGTAATGAGGTTCTTTGATGAATTTTGAATGTGCAAATCGATGCAAAACGAATTTCCTTCTGTACGTCGATAAGCGCCATAGGTTCGAACATTATATGTCCCTTTGCCCTTGTAAGTAGTTCCTGCGCGTTGGTTCATTGGTAGTTCAAAATCAGCAATCGAGCGTTCATCGTGTGCAATATCATAAGCCTGAAGAGTGTGGTCATTAATGAAATTTGTAATTTCATCAGCAGTGCATTCCGTCATATACTTTCTGCTGTCAACCGGTTCAAAGTTTCCTTGGATTGTCGGATCTTCCTCGGGATCGTAAAAGATCTCATCTGGAATATCGTAAAAGACCGGTTCAAATTTTTCTGGAGTCCTAATTTCGATGCATTCTTGACGAGCAATCTCCAGAGCAGCTGATGATGAAGTCATTTTTATATTCCGTTCGTGCCGAGCTAGCAAATTGGCAACATTTCCAACTGGTGGCATTATTACGTTGCTCGCTTGAGGACTCGTTAACGCTGCAGCTGGAGTAATTGTTACGTTGTTGTCACTATCAATCCCCGAATCAGCTGGTGGAGTCATTGCCACTTTGTTGTTATCGCGATCAGTGGGCGAATCAGCTGGAGTCATTTCTACGTTGTTCTTGTCGCGATCTATCAAGGAGTCAACCGAAGTCACTGCCACTTTGTTGTTGTCGCGATCAGTGGCCGAATCAGCACGAGTTATTCCTACGTTATTGTTGTCGCGATCAGTGGCCGAATCGGCTGGAGTAACTTCTACATTGTTGCTTTGATCAATGGCCGAGTCAGCTTGTGGCACTTTTGCAGGTTGAATTTTTCTTTGAGCAATTTTTTTCGGAGGCACTGCTGGCTTCCGATTATATTTTTTATCCATGGTCGTTCTTAATATTTTCAGTCCAGAAAATGTTAATTTACTTTTCTCGTCAAAGACGAATTAAAGGTCAATATTTAAGAAAATATTATTTTAAAGTAATTGGGATCAATCAGGATCACGTATGGTCAGGACGAAGAGCAAAAACGGAATGACAAAGTGGACAAATTTGGCTTTCGAAATGGCGTCTTTGTTTTGTTCGATTGTTGATTTTGAGTTCGCATTGCATTCATTTCCACGACTGCGCATTTCCACCATGCGCAATAATGCAAAATGCAAAGCACACTTAAAAATTTAGAGAATTTTCATTTTCTGGAAAGTTGCAAGTGCAAACCCTCAGTTTAATTTGGTTGGATTGTTAATTTTAATTTGCAGTATTGGATAATTATTGCTGATTATGATTTTGCTCGGATTCCGCAATTTTATGTTTCATAAAAATTGGTAGATTAGCACTTTGGAACTTTGCACGGCAGAAGTTGCAAATGATTATGTAATTTTTGATTGCGTTTGATTGTTGGTGGAGAGCCAGGTGCCATCTTCGGTGGTTTGAGATCTGGGTTTGACTGCATGCTCGCTCCTTCAATACGAAAAGCATGCCATGCCGCAGCCACAATCCCAGCCAAAAGCTCATTCTGCTACGGGAGTGCATTGGACTAGAGTCGCACCAGATCGTTCTAATCTTTTTCCGTTTTTAATTAGTGTTTTAACAGTGAAAAGTCTTCATCAAACACTCATCATGAGGTCAGTCCACTTTATTTATTAATTGCTTTTTATATTTATTTTATAGTTTTTTAGACGTTTTAGTAGGTAGAATCAGTTATCAAAGTTGGCATATTTTCATACGTAAGCAGCCATGCCGTCGCCGGCATTCAGGCTGGTAGGATTTTCCGTGTGCAAAAACTAATAGATTTTTGGAGCAACTACTGTAAAATATGAATCAAACAGATGATGACTCGTACTGACTTTTTTAAAATTATTTGGAATGTAGTAAAGTCACGAAGGAAATGCTGTTTGACGCAGTCAATGCGGTCATTCAGGGCTCAACTGACAAGAAGCGGAAGTTTGTGGAGTCGGTGGAACTTCAAATTGGACTCAAAAACTACGATCCCCAGAAGGATAAGCGTTTCAGCGGCACTGTCAAGTAATGAACATGACCTCTACTTCTAGACTACGTGACCCCTACCCAGGGTCCACAATAAATATGTGGGAAGGTGTTCCACTTTTGTGGAATGCCGAATATAGCTTCCTCTCCTAAAATTCCTTTGGTCTTATATTTTAATTAAGCTATATATAAAATCCAAGGGTGAGTTTTGGATTTACCAGAAAGAGCCCTCACACTTTAAAATTGAATTCCTGTTTCGTTTGTCATTTTTTCTCGTACTTGTTGACCATGGTTTTCCTGTTCATTTGCTAAATGACAAATTTCTCTAGGCTGAAGCACATTCCTCGCCCAAAAATGAGTGTCTGTGTGTTGGGAGATCAACAGCATTGTGATGAGGCTAAAGCCATCGATGTCCCATGCATGGACGCTGAGGCTCTCAAGAAAATGAATAAGAACAAGAAGCTCGTCAAGAAATTGGGTGAGATTAAATTGCAATGGGTTCTCTTTTTTGACTCACGGTCACCGGATGTTTATATGTTTTTTTTTAAATTTTAGCCAAGAAGTACGACGCTTTCTTAGCCAGTGAAGCTTTGATCAAGCAAATTCCTCGCTTGCTGGGACCCGGTCTTAACAAGGCTGGTAAATTTCCAGTTCTTTTGACTCACCAAGAGTCAATGCAGCTGAAAATCGACGAAGTTAAGGCTACGATCAAGTTCCAAATGAAAAAGGTAAAATTATTTCTATACAACCGCAACTCGAGTATGATAGACCGAATTGACATCTTTTTAACCCTTGACTTTGTCATTTACAGGTGTTGTGCCTCTGTGTTGCTGTCGGTCACGTCGACATGGGCGCTGATGAGCTGGCTCAGAACATTCACTTGTCCGTCAACTTTTTGGTGTCTTTATTGAAGAAGCATTGGCAGAACGTTCGATCACTTCATGTCAAATCCACCATGGGCCCACCTCAACGTTTATATTAATTTTCACATGATCTTACTATCCATCCTCTTTTGAACTTGTTGGATTAATTAATATAAACGATTGAGATTCTTGAACTTTATTACTCATGTTGTTTTTCCAAAAATAATTTGAACCAAATGGCACATTGTAGTTGCATTAGCATCATTGGACACTAGCAACTTGAACCATTCAAATTTGATTCGTGTGCATAATCTTCCGTACCGTCAGATCAGGTTATTAAAACCGATTGCATTTGTGCAAACAATAATGTGGAGCTGGAAGCTCTGATAAAGTGTAATCACTCTGTCGTCCTGTCCTAGGCAGCCTCACTTATTTTCGAAACACTCTGACTACATGATAAACCATTAGCGAGCTAGTTAAGGTTTTATACATATCAAAACACTTGAAAAATAGTTGCATGCTATGCTTGAACCACCCATTTTGTCATATTGTATTATTGTATTGCAAGCTATAGCTAAACACACTAACAACCAGGCGGATGTGCTCTCTTATCTAGTATCATAAATCGGCGAGAAACAATTAGACCGGTTCATACATAATTCATTTCATGGCGTATTCTATTCTATTTCGGTAGAGAGAGAGCCAGCAGGGAAATAAAAGAACAATAAAAAAATAATAAGGAACCGCAACAGAAAAAAATCCGGTGATTGGATGAGGTCACGTATATTTTGATGTGTACGTCAACCGAGGGCGGGTTTTGTTCTCGAGCTTCGCTTCCTTGGCGTGTTTGCGTGGGAGTCAAAGTTGCTGGAGCGCCGAGCGGTAGAAGGGTTGAATTATTTTTTTCGATTAAGGACGTTGGAAATGGAATAATTGCATTCCTGTACTATAGGAGTGAGTGAATTGGATTGGATTGGAATTGGATGAAAGCTGTTTGCGTTTGCCATTTGCTTTGAATCCAACCGAACCGACGGAATTGTATTCGCAAGTTCGGATTTCGGAACTGCCAGGGTCCTTATCAGAATTTAATTGAGTTTAATTCTAAACGCGAATCTAAATCCGAGGTTGGTGTTGGTGCTGTGGTTTTAGTTTTAGGCTAGGCGTTAGGAAGTGATTCTTCGCCTGCACAGCAAACAGGATTGAATAAAACGTATTTTGAGCTCTCCTGGTGTCCTGGCCTGGCCTGGCTCTCAACACTTGGCACTTGCCTATCTTGGCTCTTTGAGTGAGTTTTTTTGAGTGAGAAGTTGAGAGTGAGAGTGAGTCCTTCGACTGAGACTGAGACTCGTGCATTGCATGTGTGCTGCATGACTAAATCCACATGCAGGTGGCTCATAAATTCCACTATTTTCAAAATTAGTTTTCTTTTCATCACATAGTTTAGCTCAGATTCCCTAATTAGCTCCCCAAAATGAGGTGTAATTGTCCGTCTTGAGTGCTCAATTTGTTGGAGTCCAATTCCGGTTAGGGCCCGGCCGTGCTGTGCTGTGCTCTGCACTTTCTTTGTGTGGGTGGATCGGATTGTGTTTGTATAAGACTGAATTTACTGAAAGTGTTCAAAAAGTGAAAAAAAATCATGAGAAGAAGTGAATTGAGTAGACCGGGTCGCGGGGGCGGTGATTCGGACACTCTTGACTCACCTTGGAGTAAGTAGTTTTTGGTTTTAATTGTTTTTAATTCATTCATAATTTCGCATCCTTCGATGGGCTTCATTCACATATCTCAATCTCATAAGCTCGTTTCGTTCAATTCATTCATGCTCTTGCAGCATTCCACTACTATTACATCACATCAATTTGTATTTTTTCTACAAGTTATATTTAGGTAGGAAGAGTAGTTAAGGAACGAAGCTAGGGTACACAAGACAGAAATTGCTTGCACTTGCAAATTCCTCCAATGCAATGTGCAGATAAAAATGGAATTTGCATTGAAGAAATGCGAACGAGATGCAAAAGTCCAGGCAAGACTGTACATGCTACTTTAGTAAACAATACTCTTGAAGATGGAAGATACTCAAAAATATTGATATCCATCTTCCTACATTACAAAAGATCATCAGTCAGCTAGTCGCCTCTCAGCCGTCGGTTCTTATTAAAACGTGCCATACCGATTAAATATGGAATGACATAACTTTTACTGTGTCTGTCTGTGAGTTGAATAAGAATTTAACCAGTAAATTCTGGGCGGGCAATTGTTAGAATGTCAATCAGCGCAAATTGAAAATAAATTTTGATTTCTTTCAAATGGAATCTGTTTTTTAGGGGGACAACTTTGCAAATCAAACTGTAAATACAAAACCACTGCACTGGTTCGATTGTCTAAAATTTTTCCCAGTCCCTGGAAATAAATAGTTGCATGTTGCAATTCAGTTTTTTTTAGTATTCTGGTAGATTCCTTTGCAATTGCGTGGGACCAACATTTTTGCAAAGCGCCATGCATATGTGTGCTCATTTATCCTTTGACAGAAGAAGGACTTGTTGATATAAAGTAGTATTAGTAAATTACTTCCGATGTTTTAATTAGTGATCATTCATTTCATTCGAGAGAGACATTCCTAATTAACAATATTGCAAATGAAGGACTAATTATGTTGTACTTCGGTTTCCGGTCTAGCATTCTGCTCCACAAATGTCGGAGAGTACATAGGTTCACGACATACTGAATAGAATCAATATTTGCGTACATGAGGCAGATGTTTGAAATTCGGCTGTATCAGGAGTTTCAACAGCATGACTTATTATTTCAACAATCCATAATTTTAGAGTGGGAAAGAAAGAAACGCACTTTGAACTGATTCTATTTAATCAAATACATTCTTCAAAGTTTACTGGTTCACGATAAATTAGCTCTGAGTCAGTGATGCTTACTTAAAACTCAAATCTTGTCGCAAAGTTGCAATAATTTATAGAAACTGAAAATCATGCAATCAAACTTTCGTCTAGTAGTTTTCGTAATTTAGCCCCGCGATCGACCTTGACGTTTGGCGTAGTTTTGCTTCTTGATTGCCAACTTTCAACTAATTTTTTTTAAAACTACCATTGGACATTGAGGAAATAAGACAGTCGGACTGCAGGCCTGCAGGGGTCATGGAGTATTCCGTGAATCATCAAATGTTGACTGGTTTGCACTTCAACTTCCTTACGAAAAACTTTTTACAGCATAGTTGCCAACTGAAACTGTACATCATGCATGTCGATAAGAAATCCCAGAATAAATTCCTCAAGTGCACTACTGGTGAAAAGATTGATTGCGTAACTGAAATTAAGCATACTCGACGCATATTCATTAAGGAAAGTGAAAGTGGTTGGTTTTAAAGTTAGTTTATGGGGTGATATTTTTAGTTTTAACGATCATGGGGGTGCGTTCAAATTTTGTTTATGTATGTCTACCCATCCCCGACTTTCTTTCTTCCTAACGGAGCTCCGAACTCCAGTTTCCAGCTTCCAGCAGGCATAAATTTGTAGAAAACGAGCATGTTCATGCGTTGATTGTTTTGCGGAAAATACCAAAGTAGTTGTAGTTTATAGTCGTACAAGATTTTCCAAATTTTGAAAAAATGTATCGTCTTTATAGTCATATGTTCTTCATTGGATAAATCTTGACTCCACAAAATTTACGGCCAAATTTTGGAAGCAAAGTATTTGATTTTGATAGAATTTGAGATGATGGATCGTGAAAATTCATTGGAATTTGGAAGTCATATTGCAAATGCCGTCAGTTCAATAAATTCCTGAGTTGGATAGCGAATTGCGTTACTTGGCAGGCCTGGGAAACAGCAATTCAGCTTTTATTTCTTCCAGGCAAAGCAGGCAGAGTTCTAAATTTAGCAAAGTAAAATTGGAGCCTGTAGTGGCAAGAGTAAAGTGAGATCAATAAGTCATGTATTTTTGCATTGAGCGTGCACTATGCACTACTGTGTTCTCACAATAAAGTTTTGTTTAGCTGTGACTGGTAGATAATTTTTTTTTAATTTTCCATATCATCATTACAAGTCTACCCACTTAGAAAAATTGCTAAACCATAATGCTGTAATCAGCAAACATCGTGTTCGTGGTCAAACCACCGTTTAGTTCTCATTCGCATGAAAATGTGCTTATTAGACATATTTGAACCTTTTCCTTTTGCTCAGCCTGCTCAGAATGAAATAAAGCAGGCGACTTTGGCAAAGTGTTATTTTCAGTATGAACGGCATGGATTGTTTCACTCAGTCAGTGTCGCCAGAAACTGGCGGGACAGGCTTTGATTTCTCCAGGATGTCGCCATTCATGTCCATTAAAACTTCAACCCTTTTGCACATAAAGAATTAACTGATTGATTTTGCATGGACTGAATGACTCAAGAAATTACATAATAAAACTAGGCTTGAAAACTGCGGCCTAACTAACTGAGCTCAGGAATTGATGATGCACTACTCCTGCACACCCAAACGATCCATCTCATCCCTTACTTTGACACCACCAAGATCTTAACTTCGTGCTTTATCTCTTCTGAGCAAGTACTTTTTTCAACTCAAGTTCAAATAAATTGGGGTAGGAAGATAGATTAAATTTGTGTTCAGCCAGTTCTATTCTGGACGCATTGCCACACTACAAGTGTTACTTAACAGATTATTGTTTTGTTCATTTAGTCGCTGTTGTTTAATATTAATGCTAAACTGCTATTAGAAAGTCCATTCCTCTCATTGTTACAGGAGTGCATCATTCCCTCAAATAATAGAAAGCTAAAACAAAAGTATCAAGTTTTCCAAGTCCAACCCAAATGCAAATTAGTGAAGAAAGTTAGTGAATAGACTTTGCAAGAAACAGTGTCCCGAGTTGAGATGTCGAAATCCGAAGAAGCACACGAAATGTCATCAATGAGTTAGTTTTGCTTGACATTCGAAATTGCTTTGAATTTATTGAAAATGATATATAACTTTTACCATTGAAATATGCGTTGCGACTTATTTTCCAGGCAATCCAAGAGGTCCAGAGGATGGAGATGGTGATGGCGAGCAACGACCCTTTCTGGGGAATTCGAATACCCCCACTGCAGTAGCAGTCTCAGGACCTGTCCGCCTTACTCCTGGATGGGAAGACGCAAGTCCGCCTCCCTTTGACGATATTTTAAGGGCTAGCCATCCGAATTTGGCTCATCCTCCGAGAGACAGGTGAATATTTTTGACAACTACAATGTCGAATTGGAGCTCATTTAGTTCGACAAATTTACATTTGCGCATGCAGTGAAATGTTTTCCTAGAGTACCTCTGGAGTCTGGAGGTCTGCCTAACTATAGAGCCAGGAAAAAAACAATTTATAAAATGATTAAACTTTTCACGAGCGTAAACATTTTTCTCTCCTTGTGGAGCACGACTGCTTTGTATTTTACAATCCTGACTTTCCATACGTCGAGTGAAAATCCAATCTCCTGCTGTTAATTATTCAATGAAGAAGATTGGATGAATTGGGGATGGATGTTGTTAGAATAGTACCCTGTCATGAAAAAGTTTAAATATAAAAGGTGAAGGCAAAAAAAGAGGACTGATGGGGTGAATCGTATCCGGATAGTAGAGAAGCAGTGGAGTGCAACTTAGGGAGAAATCCATGAATGAACCGGAACAACGTATTATTTGGGCTCAGGAAATGCACACGATTGAAACAGCTCCGAATTCAGAAGTAGTATGAATCTAGACAGGGATAGGAAGCCGGTGAAAGAGTTTTGTACACAAAAGTGGGAGAGCAGGAGAGCTTCGGTTGAATGAATGCCCTTTCGCAGATTCATCGATTTTTGTCTAAAAAAACTTGTCCAATTCTTGCTAACACACCACTTCGTGTAAACGTTTGGCTCGTGACTCGTGAGCTTATTTTCTTAGGCCAACTTAAGTTTTGACAGCCTTCAAATTAAGTTTCTAAGGAGTTTGAAACAGACAGAATCTATGAAATCATAGTGATTCGTGGGTATGACTAATACCCGGCTTCGGTAAAGTATTTCCTTCTCCGAAAACTCCGGTCTGTGTGAAAGTGTTAGTCATGTAGATTGCGTGTTCTTGTTTCATTTAGAAGTATACTCGTCGGAAGACGAATTTTTCTCAAATAAACATGCAAAGTATATCAAGGAGAGCACCTTTGGCGTCCCTTGAGGACTTTTCGTCCATTAATAATTTTTCTCCAAAATTTACAAATAAATTGTCGCATTTTTCGACACCTCTACTCGATAAATCTGAAAACGGAAATTGTAACACTGATTTGGCTGAGAACCATGAAGCTGTTAACAATTACGCGAAATACAATGGCTCCAGAAAACTTCGGCCTTTGGTGAAAGTGCCTCGAGACAGGTCTCTTCCTCATAAATCTGTGTTTGATGGATTTTAGAGAATTTTGTTCAGATATATTTTATAGGCTTTGATTTAAATTATAGGTTCAACTTGGTGTACATAGTCTTAATTATTCATGGAATCGGGACTTTGATGCCTTGGAACACATTTATTAATGCAAAAACGGTAAGTTTGCTACACATCTGTGCACATAATTTTTAGTAACGGTCTAGCCACTGAATTCCACTTTTTGTCGAACACAATAGTAATAATAGTCAATATTTGATCACAAGTTTAATTTCAACAATGCTAAAATTTGAACTTGTAGTACTTTGTGGACTACAAACTTGGAAAGTCTGCCACTGGAAATTCATCGGAATATGCAGCAAATTTTTTGCCCTACGTCGGATATGCGTCTCAAATTCCCAATGTGTTCTTCAACTGGTTGAATATTTTCGTCCAACTTGGGTACTAACAGTTAACGAGTCCACCGTGTGTATTTTATTAAAATTTTTCAATAATATTTTGTTTTGTATTTAGAGGGAATCTCAAGACCCGAATTGTTTGGTCAATTGTTGTGGAATCAATTCTACTAGTATTTACTATAATACTTGCGATGGTTACAATCATAGATCAGAGTTTATTCTTTTGGCTGACTATGATCACAGTTGTCATCATGAATAGTGAGTAGTTTTCACGACGTTATAGAACATACTACAGTAATAATTATTTTAAAACAATTCAACATAATAGTTTTGATTTGAAACAAATAGCGGCTGGTGGAATATATCAAAACTCAATTTTTGGAGTATCTTCCAAAATGAACTACGCGGGAGCTGTTATACTTGGATCGGTAAGTAATTAATTAATTTTTATCCTGAATTCCAACAAAAACTTACTTGGTTATTTTCATTACTTTCAGAACATATCTGGTACTTTTGTGTCCATAATGAACATTATTTCCAAAGCGATTGCACCACCTGGACCAACATCAGCCATCTACTACTTTATTGCAGCCCTCTTTGTTTTGCTCATCTGTTTTGATTCTTACTTCGCTCTTCCCTTGAACGTAACCAAACCAAACAACACTAAAAAAATCATATTTTTACAATTTCATTATTGTCTTATTTTAGAGATTCTACCGCTACCATGAAATGTTAAGTGCTAAGGAACAAGAGACCAAGCGACAAGTCAGCACCCAAGTTGGAGTTGTGCCACGAACGCCATATCTTGCAGTTTTGAAAAAGTGTCTTCCTCAATGCATCAATGTATTTTTGGTATTTTTTGTCACACTTGCCATCTTTCCAGCTATAGATTCCGGTACGCGATATTAATGCTACGGCTATCTGGAAGAATTCAACATTTCCGACTTATGATTAATATTGTTGTTTTGCATTTTTAGATGTTAAAAGAGATAATCCTGACTTCATAATTTCGGAAAAGTATTTTACTGATGTCACCTGTTTTCTCACCTTTAATGCAGCAGCCATGCTTGGCAGTATGATACCGTCAGTCGTTAAATGGGTAAATAAATTGGCTGAATTTCGCATTTAGAAGCTCCGGAAGTGTATGCTAATCAAAGTTCGTTGTTCTCTTGTATTACAATTTTTAGCCCGGACCAAGGTTTTTATGGATTCCAGTCATGCTTCGATTCTTGCTCATTCCTTTCTTTGTTTTTTGCAACTACCAACCCAAGTTTAACGATGGCAGACAAAGAATCCTGGACCCGCTGATATATAACGAATATATTTATTGGGCTGGTGGTGTAGTGCTTGGCATCACTGGTGGTTACTACAGTTCTCTGGCGATGAGCTACTGTCCAGAGTATGTACTCTCTCCACTATTCACAAACCACAAATAGCCAAATCTATGCTGTAATGATGATGAAATTAATCACTGATTTTGTGTGTATTCAAATTGCAGAACAGTGGAAAGTCGACATGCTCCACTCGCTGGAATGTATGCAGCAGCCTTTTTGGTTACAGGCATCTTCGCAGGAATAAACTTTTCAATCCTGGCCCCAATATTGGTCTCAAGTGTGAAATTCTGAAACCTGTCAGAATTGTAAGTATGTGCATCGTGGAATCGGTAGTCGGTTTGATTTGAATGTTAAAGCTTGTGAGTGTGGGAAATTAACACTGCTAAGTTCCTATTCCAATATTTGATAAGGTAGAGTTTTATTCTGTGAATAACGCTCACTTTCAATTTGCAAATTTTAGTGCCAGTGACTCATCGAAAATTTTAGAAGCACAATGAAAGACAATATACGAAACTATATTGTTGTTATAAGTCTAAGTTACTTGAAACGAACTTAACTTTATGAATTCAACAAAATATTGTAAATTGAAATATTTTATTTTAAGCTAGTGGGAACCAAGGTTTCCAGCTATGTGCTATCTAATGAGTGCTTTGCGATTTCCGAGGTTTGAATGAACTTAGCTTAGCTTTTATGTGTACATTGCTAAATCCGGATGAATTGGTCTAGTTTACTGCTGCTATAGAAAATCGAACTCAAACTTGTACTTAACGTCTTAGAAGAAGGCGATATTTGTTTTGTACTATGCCTCCTTCTTCAAGTCTTCCGAACACCAAATGATGCATTAATTCTTATGGGGATAATTCTACGCAGTATTTGTACCGCCATTAGTCTAAAACGTTTGTTAAACAACAGACAGTGCGAACTTCTTTGCCATTTTGCGACAAATAAAAGGCTTGCTACTGGCGGCAGCAGGTTGTCCGTCTCGGGTTAATTATAAGTGCTTTATCATCGGAGACTTGAGATTTACTATTGAGTGTTGAACTCAACTCCGTTTTCCCCAAGTTATGCTCTGAGGACCACAACAAAGATCTGTTGAGTTTGTTTTTATTGTTATGATATTTAATAATGTGTGTAGATATGACGGAATATCTGTTGTTAAAATATTAATTAAGTCCAAGCTGCAACCAAGCGGCAAGAGTTTGTAGTGCCTAATGCCTCGAAATTCATGTTGAGAGGCTTCGCTTGATCCTTTATCCTTGTTACCCTTTACCCAACCAGTTATGCTGCTATTTAAACGCTTTTATATTTTAATTGATTATATTTATTTTAATATATTGACTAAACTAGTTAATCTCAATTGCAACAATAGCTTTAGATTTCCGCAATACCAACAACAGCGGCTCTGATTTTAGTTGTTATATTAGTCATTGTTCAGTTGAACATCAAATTTTATTAACAATTTCCTGATTTTAACTGCTATTTTGAACCAGAAATTTTAATTTTGATTCAATTTTTAATTCAATGCTTTGCAATGATTGATGGTCTCCGAATTTCACAAAATTTCATTAAAAAAAGCAGCGATAGTCGGATTCAGTTATGTTCAAAGTATTTTTGCTCTATTCTATAATGTTACGTATGAATCTTACTATTTAACTCTGCCAATTAAACTGGTAAAGACTTTTATAGCTCATTGTTGAACGTAGGTGTTAACGTGTTCAGTTGACACCAAACAATGCATAAATTGCATTTAGTAGAGTACTTTATTTTTATTTGTGAATATAGAATTGATAGCAGCGTAGGTTTCCATGAACAATTTACAGTAGTAGTAGGCCAAATCGCTTTTAGTTTTTGTAAAAATGCATTATTAACCATAAACTAATAGCTTGAGTTTGTGCATGAGCACTAAACACGGGCACAGAACCAGTTTCAGCTCTTGTATTTAGTCAAGTTATAGTATCCAAACTAGTTTTATGTTCTATGAAAATCCCAACAATGCTAATTGTAACGCTTTCGTCAAGATGATAAGTACTGAGAACAAACTCTGATGTTAACATATCCAAGATTTTGCTATATGTTTTACCAAACATCACGGCAATCAGTATACATAATAATAAATGCAACTTGTTTAACTTGAGAGATACGAATTTTTGAAATTCTTTTCAAACTGTTTGTGCGACTGCATTAATTCAGATTGCAACAAAAATCCTAAGCCTGCATGCAGTTATTGTTTGTCAGTCATCCAAATCAAATCGTTTGTATAAAGCTTTTGCTTTGCGAGATGGATTTTAGAGTAGACAAGAAAATATATAAATTTTCCAAGTGAACTTCTATTCTATTCTATTCTTCTAAGGCTGTGAGCGGGCATATTACTTTAACGAAGGTCGACTTAATACTTACGTGCGTGCCGTACAAAACATGTCTGCTACTCTCTCTCTGCCAGTTGTGATGAGAATTGTTTCAACTTTTCAAACCAAGAGTCAAACTCAAATATAAGAGTTTGTTTCAGATTTGTATTTTTTTTTCACGAGTGTTTTCCACCAACGGGGGATGTCATAATTGAACTCTTCAGAAACGAGACACAAACTTAAGTCAGTCAGTTCAAAGTACGAGTACGTGAGGAAATTATGACATAAAACAAAAAGGGACCACTTGTTGCATGATTAATTTCTTTCCTTCTTTCCATGTCTCTTTCCTCTTCTGGGGATTAAGTTGTTGCAAATGTAAGGAGTGCGGATGTTAATTTTTTAATTTCGCTTAGGAAAAGATTTGATGTAAGGTGAGATTTTGGATTATTTGTTTGAGTGAAGTGTCACCCTTTCCATTGATAAGCACTGGAGCAGCAGGAGCCGTCACGAAAGTCCATTCTCCTGCGGCACTAGTACTTAGGAACGAAATAGGGATATTTAAGATGTTCATTCGCTTAAGTCTTCTTCTCTAGATTAAAACAGAATCAAAACACCAAATCTTCTCGGGAATTATTTATTATTCTATGATTCAATGTGTGGGTGCGATTTGATTCCTATGAGTAGTACAGTAGTCGTTAAACCTTGACTTTGAACATACAGGCTTAGGCTTGAGCAGTTGGGTTCTCAAGCAAACGTTTTAGTTTTATGTCTTGCAGAGATGCGATGAGGGAAAATTTGGAGACAAAGTAGGAGTTGTAGTTGGACGGAGGAAAGTCTCTGATGGACTGAGTGACCAAATGACTTTGTCACTCCTGAATATTTGTTTGAATTATATTCAGAAGTATGAGGAGAGCAGGGAGCAGGATGTGACCCTTTAGTGGCACTAGTCGATCGTAGTTTCGATGTCGATTCTCTCTCCTTTGCTTCCAGCTCTGGCTCTAGCTCTGGCTGTCCAGGACTTGTCATTCGTCCAACTGGAGTCTAGTGGTGGATGATTAATAAATAAATGGTGGAATGATGGTCTATTCCTCCAAATAAATCCCAATCCCTGGCTTCCTTTTTTCATAGGAGCGGCAGTCTCAATTGGTCTCTATGAGATGATTAAGAGGCTCTCCTCCATTCTACGAACGAGATGACCAAATCCCAAATATCCCACTTACTCTCAATCTCATAGTCAACACGCCATTTCAAACTCTAAGCTAAGCTAGCTGACTGCCACCAACTCCAGAAAAATCTACACAATTTCCAAATCTCAAATCTCAATAGCTGTCCATCATAGGATCTCATCTCATCTCTGCCTCTCGACTGCTCTTAATTGAGACCAATTTATTTATTTAGATTCAGGCATCGGGTTTCGCTTTTGCTCTCTTTCTCTGAGCTCAGCATGAGTCACTTTTCAACCCTTCACAGATGCTCTGCTTTTCCAAAATGTTTACAAGACTTTTTCTACAAAAGATTAGGTTGGTGATGTTCATTCTAAGATCAGACACGGCTCAAATCAAAGTGTAACGCTTTTATGATTGAATCAACATTTGTTTTTAAAAATAAATCAGAGCTAGGCCTTGACGCTTTGTTAAAATTGCAGACATGAGTCTCATTTTGAACATTACACTACTCAAATGTGTGTGCTTTCTTGATTTTGCAGGATGAAAAGATGCAGTTATCTCTATTTGCAACAATTAGTGACTATAGGGTTTATTGAAGACGATTAGCTCAGATTTGGCAAAGAACCTACAATCTCCTATTTTTTATTTTGCAAACTTTGTACAAGCTATTGAGAATGTGACAACACGTGTTACGGGGTAAATTATTTCTCGCGTTTTCCTGGTCATAATCAATTCAGTGTTTTCAAATGTTTTCTCACTCCTGCGACTGTCGAAAAAAATCAAAAAAGAGAGTTCTTAATATTTCCCAAGAATAAAACCTAGTATGCATCAATCAACGCGTTTGGCTTTGAAAAAAAATCATTCCACATTTTTGTATTTAGCGTTAAGATTCAAAATTACGTCATTCTGTTTTTCAACTTATACAGATGCGTCAGCAAAAACGTCAGTAGCAAACTTAATTTAACACTATGAAAAGTTATTGCCAAAGATAATAATAACAAAGAACAAATGAGAAATCAGTCTGGGAAAAACGTCGGTCCCTTCTTGAAATTATTTTACATGTCTAAATCTCTGCTTATAATTTTAAATCCATGAAATGAATTTATTTCCATTCCTATTTTCGAAAAGTATGTCATGTTATGTCCATGTGTTAGTATCTCTGCTGAGCTCTGAATTCTGAGCAGCCAAATATTTGCACATCAACAGAGTCTCGCCCTGTCATAAACAAAGTACTTTTTTTGATCGGATTTCCAGATAAGGGTTTAAGAGTTAAAATATAGTCGAGTTCAGTCGTAAACAATAACTTTCATTGAAACGTGTTTTGTTTAAAACTAATACCACAGTCACAAGTATTCAGTTCCAGGGTTTGCAATTTGGAACTAGTTAAGCTAAAACTCTGGCCTTTTTCCTTTTCATGGATTTGCAATAATAAGTTTGATACCACGTTGACAAATTAAGGTTTTATGGCTAGAATTATACGATTTCAAATAGAATTGAAAGCATCCTAAATCCAGGACCCTCGTCTTCCAGATTGAAATAACGACTAAAGCAAATGGTGGGATTGATTGGGGAGTTCTGAACAATTAATTCCTGTGTGATTGTCGATTCAATTTATTTTCAACTGTTCAATCAATCATAATAAAAAATAGCAATCAACCGAATCGGGTGCGCTCACAGATTCAGATTATCCAATTGAGCTAAATTGGATTTTATTCTTCATGCACAGGATGTGCTTGATTTTGTGTCAAATGAGCATGTTTCTTAAACTTCTATGTAAATTGCAAAATACGTATTTCGGAACGGTTCCACTTCGAACTCAGTTTAGTATTACTCCAGAGGAATTAATTAGTCAACAAATTCGACAAAGCAAAAGCACGGAACATGCGTGTTTATTTAATGACTACCCAACTTTATACAACTACATGCAATATTATAAATTAATTTCTAAATTAGTGCAGGATGCAGGGTGGTTGGTTCATTGCATTGATTGAGGAACATGCGAAGGATCTTCAATTCTTCATGCAGTTTTCCAGTTTGTCAAGTTAGGTTTAGGGCGAGAGTGGAAATTTGGA
>JAQGCM010001118.1:0-17282 GCA_034699705.1 Hymenaphorura dentifera
TCGGTGTTTTGCTTTGAGCTTGAAGTACAGTACAACCAGAAATGGCTGACGACGGACGGACTTCTTTTTGTTTGGAACTAGTTGAGTTGAGGCAGGAGCAGCGGTGAAAGTTTAAGAAAGTTGGTAGTGAAAGTTCAAGCGCCAAATTAAAGCAAAGATAATAAAAGCTGGAGTGGTTGAGTCGTCGGTAGTTCTTTTTTTCTTGAAGTGCCGTGCGCCGTGCCCTGTGTGTCATGTGTGCATCTATAGACTTAGCTCAGCTCTCAATTACGTCGAAAGAAGTGTAGTATTCATAGGATTAACCGAACCGGAAAAGATCAATTTTTTTACGTTATTCATGAGGACGGGTACGTTTCGTCGTACGTACCACTTGTCTCAGCTCAGCCTAGTACAACGTTACAAGTGGTGTACAAGGTAAAAGTCAAAGTCAAGAATATATTTCTTCATATGTGTGGTGCCCGGTGCCGTATCTTATCCAAGTTTAGTTAAACATTCTAGTTTCTATTTCGAATGAAACTTGACGGTGCAGCCAGGCGGGTATTAAGACCACAGATGGATTGGAAGCAGAAATAGTAGAAGTTGAAGTGCTACTGTACTTTTAGCAGAGCAGAATGGAGAATGGTATGGGTCAATTACTTGGGCTCGAAGCACTCTTGAGAGTTAGACTTTGGAAACCAGTTCGGTTCCAAATGGCCGATATGCACCATTGCCCTCGCCGACCCAGGCAGGCAGGCCAAGCATTTCAGGTCAATTTTCTGATTAATTCATTGATTTTCCTTACGCGGCGGTGGTGGTGGCTAGAATCTAAATTTAAGATTCACGCCCAGGTCGTCGCTAGTGCATTGCTATGCGTGTGACACCGGTGATTAGGATGGGATGGTGCGTCGAAATTAATTTATTGGAATGGTGTACAAGTGGAGAGGATGATGTTGTTGGCTCACCTGATGAATATTCAGTAATGTAGAGTAGGAAGAGTAGGAATTCCACTATTGAATGAGTGGTTTGACATGTTTTTGGAAGTGGTCTACCGTCAATTCTAAATTATACAGAAAGGGCTCCTGCTTTCGAGGGAATTCAATTTTCAATTTAATAACAATACAATTTAATTATAATTTGCTTAATTTTATTCTGCCAAAAACTACAGTTGATACTAAAATACGTTTAACTTGTTCCCGACAAAATATTAGTGACAGTATCAAATATAAAACGAAAGAATGTAATTAACGTGATTTTTTGCATGACATAAAATGGCCCAACTTCGACTCCAAAAGGTCTCAGACTTTTTAGGAGTCTTTTCATTTCACGTGACAGGTGTGCTTGATTTTTCCAGTTTTCTAAGTTTGTCTTAGCTATGGTATAAATTGAAGCTGCTAAAGGATAAAGTAGGCTTGAAATGAGCAGTACGCCTGTAAATTCAAGAACAAGTGTTGCACACGCAAAAATACTTAAATCTAAACCGATTCGGATAAATGTTAGAATCGAAAGGACTAGAGTAGCTCCTGTTGCTATTTTAGCGGCAGGCATTCCTACAGATGAAAAACAATTGTTGAAAAGTGAGTTCACCAGTTGATACATTTGAAAGATTCGTACTGAACTTTTTCCATTCCTTCCAACAATTGGCCTGGATGAACAAAATACAAAATTTGATCAGTGTAGTATGATTTCATGAATTTGGAAAATGAGCGTTTCAATTTGTCCGGTGGACAAGTTTGCTTAGTTTATAGCTTACTTAAAATTCTGTAATCCAGTTTGCGTCACAATAAGGTATGACAATACGAAATAAATTAGAGTCATTCCTGCAGCATTTGATGCAACAAAATTTAGTGCATCGCAAATAGCAACAAATAGAATGAAAACGAAGTAAAAATTTTCTTTGCAAGGTATTACAGAATACACCAAATAAATTTGATTTGGACTTGTTATTGCCAACAAAAAAAGCATAAATCCGTGGACTGCCATCATTGACGTGCCCAGCATGAACACTTTCTCAGTTAGAGCCCAAATCCGATTTAGTCTGAGATTGGAAGCGTCTATGTTGTACGAATAGAAACATTCAAATGATTTAGACTAAATATTATCAAAATTGTATGTTCAATCGTACCAGCAGTTTCAAAATACTGTTTTGAAACTACTCGCTTTTCTATCATCTAACTCAACTCACCTTCCTTATTGTGGAGTTCTACAAATTTGTTAAAAAAATTCACAAATTCACTCTGCTTGACAAATATCATAGCATGACATACACTTGTAAATATGAAGATCATAAGTAGTAAAAGTAAGAGCAAGACTTGCACGAATGGTGTTTCCAAATAACCTGTCAGATATTCAACAACTCGCCTGCACAAGAAAATTGTACGACCAATTACCGTTAGTAAGACACATTTGTATTGGAAAACATACCACTTGCTAACAATTAAATACATTTTCCCAGTTTCTTTGTCCATCTGGAAAGGTATTGCTCGGATATTTCCAAAATGCTTGAAAGCAGACGCAGCACAAGAGTGTTTAGCTGTACTTTGAGGACAAACTTTTTTAGCTGGAAACAATCGAACTAAGCGAAAGCACAGAATCATTGCAGAACACTTCAGATGATATATTGCTGAACCTGTGCAAGTTACAAAATTTCGAATTTTATAATCTGCCATGTTATCGGAAATTTGACAAAATTTATTCGGGTACATATATTAGAAAAAATTCTTTTTGTTTGTTGGAATCGGTGATAGAAAAACTTTTCGCACCATTAGTGTGGACTGAAAACTGTGAGTTAGTACGGCGAACTAATTCAGCTGAAACGAAAAACATTTCAACCGCTTGAATTCTGTTAAATTTTACTGACGCGCTTAGATCTTGAGATAAGTTTTGCGTTGTGGATGTCATTAAGTACATAATTTAAGTGTCGTATCGGTTCAGATAATTTACAAAAAATAGTTACTTCACATCGGTGGTGTATTTTTGTCAAATGTTAATTTATGCTGAGCGATAAAAATTCGAAACATGCACTATTCTCCTTTACACAAGATACATAACTAAGTAAATTATTTAAGTGACGCAGCAATAGCAAGATTCAAGAAATTTATAGAATGCAAAAAGACAATTTACTAGATACAAAAATTATGAATTTACACATGAAAGTGGCGGGTAGGGTAGGGTTGAGAAAAATAAAACTCGCCCATTACTCCAGTTAAGCATTGAATGGGAAGTTAGAATATACTGTAGAATTCGCATTCATTCCAAAATATTGTTGTTTTAAACCATCCATGCGAACAGTATACGATCAAATGCCATGAACAGAAGAATTTATGCCCAATTCTTCCAGTGCCCATTCTAGTTCCCTTTTGGTCTTTTTACAACAACTGTTCTAGCTCAAGTGTGTTTTTAATAGTTGTCAATGGGAAACGAATTGCGTTAAACATGCAATAAAACCTGAAACTACAAATTTAATAGTTTATACTAAAAACCCATGAAGAAGTGAACATAAATCTTTAATGGTTTACTTGAATTTTCAATTCAAAAGAGTGCATGCTATTTCGTATCGCATAAAAGACATTGCAAAGTACGCAATTGAACGGTTTCATTTCGTTGCCAATGCTAGCAACCTCCTGTTTTCTTTCTTTGTGCATTTCCAAAAAAAAGTATTGTTTCATGTTTCACCCAAACCCTGGAATTTTTAATAGGTTTAGATTTATCCGGTAGCATATGAGATTTTGGCATATTTATTGTTATCCCAGAACTGAAATTTTAGAATGTGGGCTAACTTGATATAGAGAAGTCCTAAACTAATGTAAATGTGAACACGAAATTCTTCCGAACCCTATTCGGAGTTTTCTTATTTGTTTCGATTTATTAGGACATTTAAGGCCCTTAAGGCCAACATAAAATAAAATATTCAAAAGCCCAAAGAAATTGAAATTCGTAAAGCTTGCAAAAACTCCAACAGTGTTTTGTTTGCAAAAAAGGGAAAAAAGTCACTTCTGTTTTCCAATGCGAATTGTCAGTCTTTTCACTCTTGTCCGAAACTCCAGCCAGGCAGCCAGAGAGCCAGACCCAGTCCCAGCCAGCCAGCCTCAGCCCCAACGTTGACATTAAAGAAGACTACACACGAGAGACTAGGCATTTTATTGTCTTCTAAAGTTTGTTGTCATGTAATGAAATGGGGGGAAAACACGCCAGAGACAACTTGTCTCACTTTTGAGGATAAATGTTGATAGTTGACACTTGACGTGACTCGAGAAACTTTGACAAAAGTATAAAGGGCAATTGGGCGGATCTGTTTCCATTGTCGTCTGGGTGAACTTAGTGAACTAACACAACCTTTCAAGACAAGGGTAAATATCCTACTCTAGTTTTATTCAGGAAACACAATTCTTGAATTGAATTTAGAGGTTCGATGCTCATGCTTAGCAATGTTCAACTTTCAACTTTTGGGTTTGAACAACATTTGCGTAACGACTTAACTTCCTCGTTTATTGTGGGACCCCGCTGAGTGTTTCATAAATTAGACTTGACTGAACGGTTCTCTCCTGGTCTGGCGGTTCGGAATTTAATGAAATCGATTCGCACCCCATATTTAACCTCGTCCAATTCTTAAATACAAATGCTAATGCAATTAAATTCAATTAATTTTTATGGATATTTAGCTAAATTCTGAATATTTATTTTCACTGCTACCGAGTTGAGGACTAGAGCTTCTTGAGTACAAGCGTGATTAAAATCATTACACTCCTTTGTGTTTGTCAATACAATTCATTTAATGATGAGATCAATAATTTGGTCCTAAAATAAAAAATGGAATAAGTTTTCGTGTATTTTTTACTTTTCGCTAACCTACTTCAATGAAATATACACTTTTCCTTGGTTGTTGTCCTTCCTTGTCTTCTCAACTAATGAGATACATCTGAAAGAGAGGATCCGAGTATCCTCCCCTCAAAGCAGTTTGTTACGCGAATGAAAATGAAAGAAAGCAGCACAATTTATTATCACAAGCTAAGGAAGAAGGGAAAAAAGAAATAAGATCAATGTGTGGGTGTTTTCTTTCTAAAGAAACGAACCGTGCCGTGATGACTGATCGATGCGACCAAGGCTCTGTCATGAACTTACTAGTGCTACCTGGCCTTATGGGTTTATGAACATTACAATGTGGATTTGTCAAATTTAGTTCCGTTCGACTAACACTAGCAAATGGCTGGGTGGGTGGGCAGACTGGGATAGCTGAGTAACTGGATTTATTGAAAGTGACACGCAGGGATATATTAAAATCAAAGGACGACGTTTATGACAAACTTGACCTGATTTATCAAATTGATTTTGTCCGGTTATTACATCCGTCACTTCCTAAACTGAACTCTAAATTTCTAGAAATAGAAAGTATCCAGACGAATTCCTAATTTGCAACTTGTCTGTTCTAAATTGATTGAAATTTTGAAAAGTATGCTGAATTTGATTTACTTACAAAATTTACATTTGGAACGTTTGTTTAATTTTCAGACTTGAATACTCCGATGACTTAGCCAGCTCAAGGTGAGATAAATATTTTGGTAAAATTACATTCCAAGCTTCAAATTCTGATAGTAAATTTGCATGGTCCATCAGACTCAGAAGCGTCAGAGCCGAGGTTTCTACGTTGATAAATTCACGCATACTTTATCCGCTCGCAAACTTACCCCAAAATGTTGCCCAATTCTTTGTAGTGCTAACTTCTAATACTCGCTGAGTCATTGTTATGAATACGAAAGTCCTTGAAAAAAACGCATAGAACTCAATTCAACCCCGAACTTCCTTTCTTCAGACTTTCTCAAAAAGTGAAAGTTTCTCCCTTGACAATACCATGCAGTACAATACAAGCATCCGCACCCTGTGCATACACTGCTGCTGCTGTGATTTGAATGGATGGCATCGTCCGTCCTAACTCTGAATCTGGAAATGGTTCAAGTTTTAGTCTGTAGTGTCAGTTCACAATTCAGAATAATATTATTGCCAGTGTCGTTTCCTCAAGAAGATTTTTTTGACAAGAAATTCACACCATTTCCGAAATTTTCCTTTGTCAAAAGGGATCATGAGAGCAGGAAAAAGAGCTCAAATGTGAAGTTCGAGTTGAAAGGTGAAAGGCAGTTGGAATAAAATATGCGAATGCTTAGAATTTAGAATGGTAAACAAAAATGGAAGCGTTTAGTAAAGGCAAATACGAAGCGACCCTGATGGATGAATCCCGGGAATAAAACTCGAGCTGGCTGGCACATTACTAGTATGAGTGTGTATCGGAAATCGAGCTAAATCCTTTCATGGACTCAGCGCGAATAATTTATGCTCATTTCTCAAAATATACTTTATACCCGGTTCGCATGCGTTTTTCTTCTTTAGAATCAAATCGGATCTTAAGAATCGATTAAAGCATGCAAGCAAGCATGCATGTGCTGAGCACGTGCAAAAGTTTTTTTTTTCTTGTGAGTGACTTGACTTACACTCAAGAATTCTAACTTTCACCGTCCTCAAATCCAGCAGGGTAAAGTTCAATGAGAATGAGAAACTTAACAATGCCTGTATAGAAATGCTGGGACTTCAATGTTGACATACCCCAGGGGGAAAAAGAGTACTGCTGATCTTCTTATTGCTTCTGCCATGTCATGCTTTTGCTTGGATACAACTTGCTAAATCAACTTTGGCTTGGCTGTGGTGCGGGCGCGGAGGACGACGGCGAAAGTCAAGCAAGCTCTACTTCTCCATGGACTGTAGAGTACGTTTCTTGACGATTTAATGGAATTTTTATAAAGGAAGTCAGCCTTGGTAACAACGATAACCCATAAGTTACGAGTTTAAAAAAAAGAGCGACGGTGCGGTGCGGTGGAAAGTGAAGTCTTTTACAGTGCACGAGCATTAAGTATGCAGAATGAAGTAGTCCGCCCACAAATACCCGGGCCATGAAACCGCCAGGTTGCTGCTCACTGTATGAAGATGTCCGGAAAGATGAAAATGCTTTCATCACCAGACTCTTGACTGGAAATTTGAATGAAAAATGTCACAGTGACTTAATGCATGCGTCATCAAGACTCAACTCTACTCTTTTTTTTACCTTGGATAGAAAACAAAATGTCTTCCTATTTGATGATGTCAAATATTTTATTGTGTAAAGCGTACATGTGTAAAACTTTTAGAGGCTAAGAGCTGGGACGAGAACTACGCCATTAGCCGTGAATTGCAGTGTTGTTTGAAAAGGCACATAAAATGATCGCCCTTGTGCATTTTATGCCCAGTAATTTCACACTGCCTATTAATTAGTCTGAGAAAGGAAGATTCCTAGCCTCTTTTATTGCTGGAGGAAGGAAGGGCATTTTGCATGGTGTTAATGATGCTGAACGTGAACGTCTGCCTGCCTGCAGGAATACGATCGTTCTCTCATATCCGACGTTAATTGGCTCTTGAGATCTTCCTTTTGTCTTCATTTCAAAGTCGCGTGGTTAGGTTCTCGGAATGCTGGGCGGTGTTAATGCGGTGGAGAGAAGATCCTTGGAAAGGTTCCCCAGTGTCTTGATTAATTGGATTAACATGGAGGAAATCAATGCTTTATTACTCCAATGAGGCAGTTAGAGTAGTAGTGTGAGAGAAAGTGGCCATATGGCTTTAGCAAGAAAGTTGAGTGAGTAGTAAATGAGCAGGTGTAAGGTGAAAGTGTTGTAGCGTAGTGAAAGGAAAACCTTTCTCAGTTTATTATTTTAATCGTAAGAAACTTTTTAGAAGGCAAGTTTGGAGATGAAGGGTTTTTAAGTGGGATTTAATCGATTCTTTGAGGGGAAACTAATCACTAGGAGTTAATTAATTTTTGGGCTCCTCGGGGCACTGCGGGCCGGCTAGGGCCCTGGCCTGACGTGTAGGCATCTTTAAACAGCTAGTTGATGATTTTTCGGTAAGAAGATCAATATTGCCAACCTCTTTTCTAAAATAAAAAAAAAATCAGCCTTGTAAAGCCGGGAATTTCGTAAGATTTTATTTATTGTAGTTTTTGCGGGTAGGATGGCTATTGGGAATTGCTTATTGTCAATTCCAAAGTTATTTGTTTTCTATATGGCCAGGATAATAATGATGTTTTGTTCTACGTGCATTTATTTGCAAATCTTACCTTTGGCGAATATCCAATTCCAAATTCTTATTTCAAAATATTGCAAAATACGCCCATGTTGTACATTTCTCATTTCGTTTCTATTGCAATTCTTCTTCATTCTTATATTGGCTCATCATCTCAATAAATCCCAATGGATGGATGGATGGAATTGAGTTGAGGTGGCTCATAATCTCGGTCAATATATTCATTTTATTCTCTCTCAAAACCGAGCGAGAGAAGATATCTTTCCCAACCTTATTTGCATGCTTGTACGTATGCATGTACTATATGTGATCTTGCTTCGGGAAAATCCAATTTCACAAACTTTATATGGAAAGTAGTTATGAGGGAAACCCAAACAATCTAATCTAAGGTTCTATTATCTCTTTCTTCCCGCATTCACTCCACTCACAACCACACGATTCCCAGATCCCTACCTGGGAATAGTATGGAAACTGAAGTCATTCTTCGGTTTCTAAGTGAGAATGAATTAAGAAATGTGGCGGAGGACGACGCAGAGGCAAGGCAAGGCAGGCAGGAAGAAAATCTTCTTTGGAAATGCATGTATGTACTTCCATCTATTTAACATTGCATTACGACGATGCCTTCGTTCTTTCTTAGTCGTGACAGGAATGATAAATTGAAGTGAAATTCGATAGGATAGGTGAAAGTCTTGCGGTGGTGGCGGCGGCAGTGCATTGAAGAAAGGCAAGAATCGTGTTGATTCTTCTAGAAAGCCAACAAAAGGATAAACTCCTCACAAATTAAAAGGAGGAGTTAGTTCAAACTCAACGTCTTCATCTACTCCTACTACTCTAGTCTTCAACTTGAAGAATAATTTGTTTTTGATAATAAGGAGACTCGACATGAATGCGAAATCAATTGAATTGGGCAAGCAAATTTTACAAACAAAACACGTGCTGGTTTTAATGCTGTTAGTTTCAAATTTATAGAGTCTTAAATTTCCTCTCTGCCTCTGTAGTATTTTAGGGTTGTTCTGAAAAAGTTAACTTCAAATTCATATATATCGTACGTACGTTAGGAATGGAAAGATCGAAAATATGTATGAAGCATGATATCTTGCACGCAGAAATGCATGGGAATTGAAGAACTGAACTGAACTCCTACAGGTTTCATTTTATGCGGGTATCGCAGTACAGTGCATTACGAATGCGATGAAGACAAGACAGTAGAAGGGAGCCGACAGGAACTAAAAAGTTTTCTCCTGTCTCGGTCGATACCTCGATTATTGCACACATACATTTTCAACCTTGACTGAGGGTTGGATCTTTCTGGAACCAAAAAGTCTGGATCTGAAATCTGAAGGAAAGGTGCAAGTTTTCTCAAACACGTGGACGCAAAGTTTTTTTTTACTTGCGTTGATATCAATACCTATTTTTTTCTTATGTTTTTGCAGGCAGTTTACCTTGGAAAATGTTCTAAATTTAGTGTCGAATGGTGCAAACACGTTAGAATGATAATTCTCAGAAATTTGTACTTTGATTTTCTCTATCGTCCACTGATCTTCAGCCTTTACTGCTCGATTCTATAATCCAATTCTGCAACATTGATTGAACGACAGGGCTTCTATAAGCAGAAACGGGCTATAGCTGAATTTAGGTGTGTTTCGATGATATCAAAATTGGCTCTAGAGAGGATTCATCCAATTATATTCGTACTGCGGTACTGTCTGTCCTCAGGCTGGCAGCTCAATGTGATACTGGCCATTAGATACAAGATACAAAGATCGAGCCCATGTCTGCATGGGCTGGGTCTTCGGAGGTCGACTTGCTTTAATGTTTGTAATTGGCTGTAGTAATATTGACTGACCATAAAAGTTTATTATTAATTTTCTTGTGGTTGCGATTGTGAGATTGGATTTTCATTTCACTTTGCTAGAAATCTACGAATTTAACTCAATGGAAAATTCAATATATTAGAAAGACTTTGTCTTTCATCCGAATTCATTATAACAGAACAAATCAAATTATGCACATTCCTGGGATGTAATAATAAAATTTAATCTGGCCACACGATTCTCCAAGTTCTTGTGTGGGCGTGGAATGTTTTTGATTTGATTAAATCACGTAAAACAATTGCGTCAGCTTGTGTACGAGCTTTTGAAATTCATTTGAATAAAAAGTGTAATATTTGCCCGGCGTGATATCAATATGACAATCCTACTGAACTCAACAGAAGCATCTTAAAAATATTTTATTCACTAGAATAACATGTTGACCACGGAATTATGCACAGCACAGCTTAACTTAATTCAAATTTACTAAACTGATTTGAAATAATTTAAACGAATTCTCTCATCAGTGATTAACAAACTTAAGCACTTGAGGCTGACATCAGAACGAAATACGAGATGAGAAAGTTGAAAAAATTAAACACACAGTCATTATCAATTTTGTAAACTCCTCCAGCTGACAAACAGAAATCGGTGAGTGGTAAAGTCTCCCTATGTATTTGCGGCGGGGCTGTAGCTTTCATGTGCTTGACAAGATTATTGGACTGTTAAGAGCCAAAGTGCGTAAAATTAAAAAATGCAACTCATTTAAAAGAACTTGAATAAAATTACCTTTGTTTGAAGCTTAGCCACTGGGAGCAACAAGTATACGATTCTCACAATAAAGCCCGAAACATTTGAGACGTAGAATAAAATTGCAACAATTGAATTCCCGTGAATTATCCCGTACATCATGAACAAAATTACGCAAGACATGAATGCTTTATGCACAATTACGCCCATCGCCAATGCGTTATTAATTATTTTCATGATAATACAAAGCGATTTATAGGCTTGAATATCTTCTAAAGTCATTACTTTCGACTTGAATTTGAGGACTTTCAAATAGTAGCAAAGATGTGAGGAAATAATGCCAAGCATGATATCCATTCCAAATAAAAAGCCCCACCCGACCGGTACCATTAAAATGTCTGGAATTCCGATGGAGAGTCGTAGTAATTCAGAGGACCACATTGTGTCTGTTGTTTCGTCTTCCAATGGAACCATGAACCAAATAAAATGAGGGAATCTTGGAAGAAAATAATACATTGTGAAATTGAACAGAAAGGCTGCCACAAATGCGTACGGAATGAATCGAATTTGAGCAAGTCTAATTTTCATCCAGAGATTTTTTGCTTTCACCAACTCAGGTGTAGGATCTAATTAAAGAAATTCTCAAAGTGAAATATGCAATCGAAATCAAAACTTTGTTGTTACCTTGGTCAATGTGGTGATCCAATTGGATGAGAGCTGTGAAAAGATTTCCAATTGCTTTTGAAAACCAAATCTGATTCACTCCGATTGCAACAATCATGGCTGTTCCAGAAAAATAAATAACTTGGAAACAAATTTCAATTTCTTTGGACGGTGTGTCTGGTGCCGTCATGTTGCTAAAAAATGTCACGCCCTGCTTCAGCGTCACAGCGGTAATCCAGCAAGTATTGATGATTGGAAAGTAGTAATAGAACCCAGATTTGATTCGATGAACTCTTAGCTGATCCTTATCTAACGTGTATGACATTACACCAAAATGTCTAGCCATAGTAAAGAAAATTGTGTAGAAATCTAACACTTCCATGGTAGGTTTGATGTCTTTTGTTTCGGCCATCTTTGTTGTCATTCTTTTGTCTAACTTTAAGTTTGTTCTTCTGATAAAATGCTAGCTAGATTAACCAGATCAGATGCTCTGGGTATCGTTGCTTTTATACAAAGAAACAAGTGCGCGACCTTGATTTTCTGCGGTTTGCAGGATCACGTCAAAATCAATTTTGATAGTAATCAGTAGTCGCTCGTTCGTCAGGATTCAAGAGCATTCCATATTAGAAGGCCAATTTTTGTTATAAATAAGAAAGCAAAGCGACCGGACGCAAATTCACAATTTTTCTACGAAATATCAAGACAATGATCTAGGAAGGGAGCCATACAAGCTGATCATGCTCGAGTCTTTCTCAGCAGCAAACATGAAGACATACAAAGTGCGGTGAGCTGGCCCAATCCCTTGGAAAATACAGCCAAGACTAAATGTTACTGAAAGTCAGAATGGTTTAGGAAGCTCCGTTGTTTGTACACATTAGCAGGTGAGGACAAATCAATTAAGGAGGCACTCCAGAGGCAGAGCAATGTGTAATGTCATACCGTCAATATCATTGTATTGCGGAAAGGTTCCTAATCAATTCCTAATCATCAATCAAATTTAAAAATCTCAAGCTAAGCAAGAAGGAGGCGAATTTTCAGGTGCCACGCGCCCTAAATTCCATTCAAGCCTTCGCTATTAGTAAAATTGGCTTTATAATATTTAATAACGTCGATTTTCAGATATGTATCTCTCCTCGCCATTTTTGGACGAAATTGGCTCAACCGAATATTTAAAATGCCGGGCCATTAAGCCATAATAAGACTCATATTAACAAGGCTTTTTGAGTATTAGTATAGAGAAACTACTGTAAGCAAGTGGCATCCTGTCCAACATTTGGTTTTCCTTATCCAATTAGGGGTGTTGGACTTAACTGTGCTTTATTGTGATGCAAGTAAGTGGCTAAGGTCCAAGTGGTTTGATCCAATTATCGTTAAAGGAATGGCCACAATCGCAATTCGACGCCAATATTACGTAATACTAAATAGGTTCTTGGATCTGGAGAGACGATAGCCACAGTCACTAAAGTTTGGACTTTGGACGTCATAAAATTTTATTATGGCTTTCCTAAGATCCAAATTACTTCGTGCTCGGGTCCGGGTAGAAAGAGATATTGAATGCATTCCACAAGAACCACACCTTTGCCACACTGCAAAGTTCATTAATGTTGTACAAAATCTAATTACATGGATTCGCAGGGATTTTATTCATAGTCGTGTACCCTTCCTTAGTTCATGCTACCTTGTGTGAGTCCAACAAGATTAGATTTTTGGCTTTGTTTAAATGAATGTGGGCGTGAGTGGGAGTTGAATTTGCATTTGCAAACCAAGTTTTTTATTTTTTAATTAATTTTGGCTTGCAGCCTACCACCTTCTCTTACTCAATCTATTCTCAAAAGAAAATTGCAATTGAAGTTCTTCGGAAAATCCAGTCCATGTTTTATTAGATTTAATTGGATTTGAATTTGCAAGATTCTAATTTTTGTGGTCGTGCGAATAAACGATTCCTGTATCCTGTTGTTTACAATCCAACCTGCAGGTGTTTATACTTTGTTGAATTTTATAGTTTTTCTTCGATGCCAGTCCGCTCTGCAGTTATCGTGTCGACGGCTAGGCGCCCTGGCTAATAATAGAGCAAATTATTACTGTCCCGATTTTGAGACAGCTAAATTTCTAGGTAAGAAAGGGAATGCTGGAAATTGGGTCGAAATTACTCTGTAGTAGTACATACGACTTGATATTTGCCTTTTGTAATTATCTTCGGTTTGGCACAACGCACAATCAGGTGAGCCATCGATGATGGATTGACTTTAATTAACAACTCGAGCCCCAACATTTCTTTGTTGACATTTGACAGAGAAGAGAATTGGTCAACATCGATTGAGAACATACGCACGTTTGGAGAAACTTTATTGTGTTTGTAGGCGAAATTAGTTTCCTCCCCTACAATCAACTTGATTGTTAGATTTTTGAAGAGGTTTCCAACTCCTTGTCAATCCTGGAACATGGAACATACCCATACCCTCTCGTCATCGCTGTCTGTGTGCCGGCTTGTGCTAATGTTTGTCAATTAGTCGAGAAGGCAGACATCAAAGACTTTCACCAGACACTTTCACTTCATCCTAATGCCCAAGGAAAGCTGGACAAATTTGTCCCAACCGTTATCTTGAACCTTCATTCTTCTTCACCTATTTTGCCCACATGCTGCTGTGACACAAGCAAAAAGTTCGAAAGCCTTTTTGGTGACAGATTCTGAAACACGGAAAGTAAGATAAAGCGTTCGGTTCGGTCATCGGTCCCATATTTTGGCTTGCTTATTTGCCACATTCGTCCCTTTGAAGCGATTTCGCAATGAGATAAGACGAGCTGAATGCGTCGCCCTCGTCCATTTCAAAGCACACGACCACAAAGTAAGTAGACTAAGGTGGGAATGGGAGGAATCCAATCAAGTAAAGTTTATCTGATCTTCCTTTCGCTAATCGCCACTGACCACACTGGAGTTCGAATGTGCTGCTAGCACCGTATTCTTCTGGGCTGGAGAGTTGCAACAGCCGAATCAGTTAAGCCACAGTTTTCTTTTGAAAACTTTCCAATTTAGAGTAGGAGTAGACTGCAGACTAGACTTGCAACAGAATTGGAGAAATATCCAGATTTTGATTTCTTTTCAAGTCTCGACTCGACTATGACCATTTTTGATAATTTGTGTATAGTCAACTAAAGAAAAGCTTGCCGCATGGAATTTTACAATTTCCAATCAAAAGTTTGAATGGGAATTGTAGCTTTTTGTAGAAGAGTTTTACAAAAAACTTTTTTTCTTAAAATACGGCAAAACTTAAGCTTACAAAAATATTTGGACGGGCAAGGGAAAGTAATACATAACAAAGTGGAAATCAATGGTAAAGCGGTTGTGCAATCCTCTGTAATATTTCTCAGAGTACCAAAATTGAATTAAGAATGAAATGAAATGCTTACTCAGCTTTCTCATTTTCACTCTCCTTTTCTCGGAGTTTTCTTTGATAAATAGACTTGTCTCGAGTTTTCTAACCTGTGGAAAAAAATGAATTGAGTTTTCCCAAGGCAATGCTTATTCAGTTACACATCTTTCAGTTTTTTCTAGTTTCGCTCTTAAGCCCCCTCGTTCATTAGAGGTTCACAGACTCAGCCTTTACCGCATTCGGCTTTGGCATCTTCTTCTTGCTCTTTTTTCAAGTCGATTTTTATTACTTTAGAAGATGAAAGCTGTCATTTCATTTAAGATTTTTTCTAAGGGCTTTTGGGTGATAGGTTTAATCATTTCTTGTAATGGTAGAACTGCTACAAACAGAAATTTTACTCGGACTCCAGAGCAAAACTTACATTTCCGTGGTTCAACGATTGTAATATATACTTAGAAATTGTAATAATCAAAATAGTTTACATAAATTTGTTAATAATTTTAATTCAATTTCTGGCAAAAGTTCACTTTCGCTCGTGCAGATAGAATGGAACGACGGTACAAGTGATACACATTTTTGACACACGATGAATGATTTGTATTTACAGGAGCACTGATGTGTGCTATGTACATAGGGCCAGAATCCGGATCTTGTAGTGAGACATGAAACGCCATTAGAATTTGGAATGAGATTTTGGGACTAGACAGGGCAGTAATCGATCGTGCCCTGAAATAATTGAAAGAATCTCTTTGTACATAGAGCATACATAACGATAACATACATAGCGATAAAACTTTTCGGGCAAGTTTCTACCTATTCAGAATGCAAAGATGTGGCCAGTGGCCATGCATTGTTGTGAAACTATTACCAACTCGACTGGGTCGGGTCGGGGTCGGGATTTTTTCAAGCCCTGCCAGGACAGGAAGAACTTGGCACTTGGCTAAAGTTAGGAGTGCATGCCGCCTACAAGTGTCTCATCACGTAGAGATTTGAAGAGGAGGAAAAGGAAAGCTCGTAGAGAAAATTCATCTTAGGTTTAATCACAAACGGAAATTGTAGGACTTGGAAGAAGGCGCAGGCAGTCGACTTACACGAAAGCCTCATTTACTTTACGAGCTTTGGAATGAGGTGTGATGTAATGAGGATTTATGCTAGCTGACGCATATATAATTGTAAATGTATGTGCATGTGTCGAGCAGTAGAGTATGTCTATGTGTTGTCTTGGCTGTGATGGATGTAGACACTTCACTTCACTTTGAAGACCTAAATCTTTTCCCTAGTACGTTACGTACTGCAGTAGTAGCACTACTTCTCTGATCTTAGGCGACAAGGACAATCTATGTACTGTATGTATTCAATGCTTGGGTGTTCATTCAGTTGGGGCTCACCCAAAGCACGGCACAGGCACAAGTGAAGTGAAGAAGACGAAGTCTAAATGATATTTCTTCATTAAAATCTTCTGACGTGTTCATTCATTTCCTTTCTATCCGACTAAAACCAATTTACAAGATTCTAATGCATTACCAGAGTGGATTAACATATTAATGCTTCATTCAGAGAGCGCGCATCATTGGAGGTCTGAAAGGATTTCAATTCGACGAAAATGTAGAATCCCTCACTTCAGGCTGGTACGGTGGAGCTGGAGACAGACAATGACAATATCTGCGAACATTACGTACATAAATGTTTTTGTCTGCCTTTGCTCAATGGAATACATTTAGAATCATGGGTAAAATTGTACGTAGCAGCTCGAAAGTGTTTCTTGAAATCCAAAATTCCCGGTAGGTAGAGGTGAAATAAAATTTAACTTTACGACGGTTTCTGCTGAATCCGAGTGGAGTGAGATTGAAAACTCGTACATTGCATTGGCTTTGCTTAGTCCTGTTTTGAATTTCTTTAGCTCTGCATTTGAGATTTTTGTAAATAAAGTAAGCTATAATTTTATGCAGACATCGCAATCATCTTTTTCTATTCGACGAAAGAAATATGTAAATGTAAACGTAAAAGTCTGGCTCGGCTCAAACTGATTTCCATTCCCTACTAAATTCAATCCTTATTTTTCAAAATGTTTTTGCCCATTCTTCCAAAAGACATTTGAATAGAACGAATGACGACGACGACTTGACGAATGAGAATTTGTCTGGCTCACCTCAATCTGATTCTCTGATTGTTTGTTGTGTCGCCATTCGCATTCACATTCGCATTCTTTACAACATGCAACACAAGTCAGTTTCGAATGTAGTGCTCAAGATTTTGAGTACAAAAGCATTTCATTTCGTATTCTGACTTTGAATAGATTTCAGGCATCCAATTTGGAGGCTACAAAGCAACAGGGAAAGCAACAGAGCATTCGATCTTTGAATGAGGACAGGAGAAAGCCTCACTTTCTTGCTCGACTTGGAAAATGCAAGTTCCTTTGGATTATTATTCTCCAATTGAGAGTAAAGGGATGAAAATGCCGCAGCTTCTTGTATGTAGTCTGTCTATTCGTTTCGCACCGGCAGCACCACGTCTCATTTTGTTGCTCTCTCGCACCATTTCATTTCTCGCATAATCTCACGTCAAGTCTATTTAGAGAACGTCGTCTTCACGAAGTCTTAGTTCCTTTCAC